>LQRL01090820.1:121917-145069 GCA_001703475.1 Hydroides elegans
ATCTCCTTCATCATAACTTTGTTTTTAGGGAATAGAGTGAAGTTCTGGAACCTCTCCTCTCAGTTAAATTGAAACAACCTGTTTATCTTTAAATAAATCATGTAAATGATCTTCCGTTTAAGCATTACTTCCTGTCTTCGTAGCTACTTTCGGTAGGAAATATATGGGAATGCTTCCGCTTCCGCTCAAGGTCTCTGTCAGATCCGTTTCACTTGTGAAATCTCTAGGCAGTGGGCATATTAAAACGGTGAGTTTTTTTATTTTTTGTTGTTAAATCGAAAATTTTATATGCGCGTTAGATTTGCTATAAAACGTTGTAAATTATATGTTCAAATGAGTATTAAATAGAAGTCAATTTGCTATATTAATTATTATGCATTTATAACAATTTTGCATATTTTACGTAAAAATATAAATAAGATTTTAAAAAAGGAGACAGAAAAAATGTAAGTATCATAGATAAAATAATAATAATTTAGGTAGATTAAGTATTGTTTTTGTGTTAAATACAGTCAATATCAAACCTATCAAGTCAACGGTTTCATACAGAAGCAAACTTATTGTATAGTTGATTTGCAATCTAAATGACGGGGGAAGTGGCTCTGTTTTGTGGTTTTGTCGCTGGAGGTATATCGAGATTGTTAATTGTTTGTTTATGCATATAAAAGTTATTTAGAACGCTATGTTTTTGTTTTCGCTATTCCTCACACTACCGCCCCGTTACGTAGTTTTTTTACATTGCAAAATACAAGCAGAACATATGATCACGATTCTAAGTGCTTGTAATTGTAGTACATTTCAAAGGAAAGATCGATATTGCAATTAAATGTTATTTAATTTGAAATTATAATAGAATAGTGCTCATTATTTGTTTATCAACTTCAGAAGATAGAAACACATTATAATAATTTATCTATGTTCTATTCTTGTTTATTAGATCATATGTTATTTTGTGAAGTAACTGTTATGTACCTGTCAATCCTCAAATGTGTTGCTTTTCATATCCTTGTAATTTTTGGAAAGAATGACAATGAACGATATCAAGTTGTGGCTCTGTCTAGAGTTGTCCTTGTTTATTAACGTAAATAAAAATATGCGCCACCTCAAGAAAGGGTTTCTTCTTTCAACTAGATATCTCTGAATATCGGGGAAAGTCAAATTCGGCCGTGTTGGAATTTTGAAAAAAAAATGAAAATTTTAGATGAGAACGACTCAATGAAAATAGAAATCATGAAATGATATTTTAAAAGAAGTCATTATTGCTCATAAAAATTATTCCTTAGCAAATATTATTATATTTATGGATAATACATATGTAACATTTGTAAATTATAGATAATATTTCAAAGAAATCACGTTATAGATAGTCAACACATATCAACAATATAGATAGATCCTGATCGCGCAAGCCTTTGGAATGACCAATCAGTTGTAACAGAGTTTGTGTCATGAATTTAATTACATATTTATACACTGTCAAGCATTGAACCAATATGAATTAGCCAAACTCAGTTTAAACATTTCATTAGTTTGACTTATCAGTGATAAGTTTTCTATTCAGTATTTTTTGAGTCCGCTACTGAATCCAAGCATAACGTGAAATACTGTGCTTGACATGGAATTCGCTCTTTCAGTCATATCGTCCCGAGTCGGGCATTGTGTTCTGATAACTTAATTTACTATTTTTATCACCTTGTCGCAGAAGTATAAAATAATCATTCATATGAATTAGGTTAAAATACATTCGATCATGGATTACAGAATGTTGACGCATACTCCGCTACTCGAATGGGGGAATTATGATAACAGTTGAGTAAAGAAACAAGTTAGAAACAAGGAAACTATTTTAAAAAAATGTGCGTTTGACTTTTAAAGAGTTACATATGACCGTTCAGATTGCAATTGTATTTGTTGTTTTTCAAATAACTAATTTCGGAAATTTAAGTTGTCATTATAAATAATTTATGAGTAAAACGTGGCTAAATGAATATTACGAAATACATAAAAAATAATGTGAATTACTACATACTACCATTGGTATCCTTATTAATGACCAATAATTAAACAACGTATTTACACTTCCTGAAACAATACATTAAAATTATCATTGCCTTACTGTTTTATAGATACTGGGTTGTTTGTCAGAAATCAGGTATTTTCAATGAAAAGTAGAATTGTTGGTGATGGGTTTATAAGGTATAATTGTTACGATGTTTATAATGCTGAACTAGTCATATAATTGGTAATGTAAAGATGAATACGTTATTGTTGACATATTTATGTTAAAATTGTGCATCATCAAAAAACGACTTATTATCCA
Organism: Hydroides elegans; assembly: GCA_001703475.1. Classification (NCBI taxonomy): domain Eukaryota; kingdom Metazoa; phylum Annelida; class Polychaeta; order Sabellida; family Serpulidae; genus Hydroides; species Hydroides elegans. The sequence goes on from LQRL01090820.1 coordinate 124,238, forward strand.
ACATGTAACAGAACGAACTGAAATGAACGCATTATACTTTCGTTGTTTTCGATATTTGGTTTTTAATATTTTATCGTGTATTGGCTACATAGTCTGCAAAATATAGAAATGTCTCAAAAAGATTTATCATTCATGCCTGTCGTAATCCTGTTTTTGTGCTAAAAAAAATATCTGTCATTTACCATCAATTGATGTATTGCGAACGTCTTCAAAAATAAGATATTTTACGCTGTTGCAAAAAATGTTGTTTTATTTATAGAATAAGTAGATCACGGAATATCAAGTGTAAAACGTTACCATTAATACTGATATGTTCTTGGTATTCATTGAAATGTATTGGAAAACCATACATGAAATATACTTTGTCAGAATTAAGATAGAAAAATTGAACATTGTTTGTAATTGAAGTCCTTAAAAATAACAAGTTAACAATTTATAAAGAAGATATGCATGGAAATACATATTATGAATGTGTATAACATGGCAACCCTAGTATTTCCGCCACTGGTATGTACCTGTTATAAAAACGGTTTCAATTTCTTGTTTACAATGAGAAAGCGCCATTATGAAAAATATGTCGTTTAGTCGGGCAGTGTTGTGTCGCATTTACATAATTAACTGCCAAAGTAAGGACATTTAATGTGTTTGCTACTGTTATTGTGTAAAAATGTATTTTGTGATTATGCTGACCATCATGCTTGATGTAGAAAATAGAAAAACGTTGTATTATATCAAAGTATTATTGCTTAGAGAAGCTGTCAATTTCTTAGATTCGTGTTGGTATTGGCTTGGTGTCATCTTCTGGGACCTTTAAAATTTAAATCGAATTTCATTCGAGCACAGAAGTGAGATGCACAAGTTGACCTCAACACCTGCCTATTTCCTCATATGACATTGTACAGTTGGCAATTATCTTGGAACACTTTGAGCAATTGCTGTTTTCAACGGTTTATATTTAGATTTATTTACATGAAACTCACGATAAGGATTGTCCTTGGTTCAGAGAAAATTTTGTCACATGTAGAATCAGACTCGGTCTAGTTTTGGGGTCTTAAGAACTGATGTCAAGAAGCATTTAACATTAAAATATGCTAATAGTATTATATTGATTTGCCATTTCCTCACCATTCATGAAGAACATATACGAAAACGATGTATTGACTCGCAGTCGAGGTCTAACGACGAAATTTGACAGTTACTCGTGTCTGCCACTCTAACAATCGTTGAACAGATTACTGTGCACATCGGGCAACATTTATTGGAGAGAGGTGCACTACTTCAGGTTGCACAATAAATACATCACAATGAAATGCTCTTCTTTAGATAAATATGGTTCAATCTGATAAGATTCATTCCATATTTTACAGAACGAATTCCCAATCTGTGTGTGCAGAGAGTAGACTTTTTTTAATCCGATAAAACTTCTTGCCTAAACGTTTTGGAATAATATATAACGAACATTGTCTTTCAGAAAGATATTTGTGCATGTGCTCCAGCCCCTATAATGATAGAGTAACTTTTGGCTTTCATAATTTGAACTTGACTGTTTTTTTTTGTTTCGGTGATCTATTTTTACAACCCTATCTATACACGTTTCGATGGCTTTATTAGATAAACACGCATTATGTTTAAGTGTTTGATTGTATTGTTTTGCATATACATCCCCTGTTGATTGTTTGCGACCGTTTTATGTTTTCGTTTGTCGTCTTGTGACGTTTTAGAGATTCATGATGCAAAAGTTAAATATATTATTATTGTAAATTTGCACTAGATTTATTATTTTCTTATCTTTTTTTTTATTTTGCATATAAGCTCAAATAGTTTGCGTTTATAGTATATAGTTTAACTTCTGGACGAAGCTTATTTTAAAAAGGGAAATCTTCCATATAGAGGTTTTTGAAAATTTGTTGGATCAACATTTATTTTATCATTATATTTTAGTCATAGTCCATATATAAATGAACACACATGGAAATGTCACTCGAAAAACTACAATAAAACTTAATAAATGTCTCCTTTTAAATATTCCGTCTAAATTATATTACAATAAATTTGATCTGTGGTCATATATGTGTTATGATCAGTTATTGTTAATTCTTTTTAGGTATGTATGATCTCTATAATATTTATCAATACCACTCACACCGATCATGTGTTGATGAGAAACGACAATATATACGACATAAGAGTTAAAAAAACGCTATTAAAGGTTTCAAAGTTAAAAATAAGATAAGTTCAAACAAGTTATATATACACACATGTTTTTGTTTATATTGTGTATGCAATGAGTATTCACATATTAGAAACTCTATCATTATTATTGTATAACCTGTTTATTATTTATAGGATTGCTAAATATTATAATAATTTCAACATCATTTCAGCCGTTTGAAACATATAAATTTAGCAAAATTGTTTACTATCTTACTATATATTATTCGTTTCTCATGTATGCCACTAAATCAAAGCATGCAAGCCAATAGGTTTCCGTCCTAAATTTGTCATTTTCGGTCATACCGCCCCGGGTCGAGTCCTAAATGTCTCAACACTGAATTCAACGATTTTCTCGGTTTAACATCTAAGTTTCAACATACCCATTTATATCATTGCATGCTGATTTGGCAGGTTATCAGAATTTTATCAGAATTATGTGTAAAGATGATATTTGAAAAAAAATGATTTTTAATGGAGAATATTTACCAATAAGTACATGTAAGTTGTTTATGTTTAGTCGATTGTAACGGTTCAATTGTTTACATACCGACTCTTATGTACATTTAAAAAACATAAAATCAAAATCGAGAATATATCTAGTTGATTTATGAAACATATTATCTAACAACACATATACAGGTTTGATTCCGAAAAGCATTAAAACATAATCTTTAAATCAACAGTGACTTTGGAAGGAAGCTAATTATAAGAAGTGATGTGTAACGTAAATAGATTATATAGTTGATATCTTATGTTATTCGTGATTCTTTGTTTTTATCTAACAACAGACATACAAGTTCGATCCCGAAAAGCATTAAAACACAATCTTCAACTCAACAGTGACTGTGGAAGGAAGCTAATTATAAGAAGTGATGTGTAACGTCAACAGATTATATAGGTTTTGTTATAGTATAAAATATGTTTAGTTATTACTATATTTGTCATCAAGTATTAACCCTTTTACACCTAATTGGAAATTCAATTTCAATTTTGAAAGATATACCTGTTCTGATTACATGTATATAGAAGGGTAGGTAGACAGGGTAATTGAAATGGTTTCTTTATAAGTCAAGGGTTTCATTCTATAATATTTGGCAAAAAAAACAACTGTTTTATATAAGCGAAACTTGCATAAAATTAAAATTTGTTATCCTGATCCATCATGACAAATCAAAGCGATCAAAACTCGTGAGAGATATTAGAATTAAAAAAAAAACGCCTTTGTAAAGAAATGCGCAAAATGAGTGTCGATCACTACTTTTAGCAAGAAGAAGTATAATATTTTTCATTCGGTGGATGTTTGCGAACGAGATGTGAAAGAGTACTTTCTCAATGTCATCGAAACTGAGGCTCCAGCTACGAAAAACATGCATCATAACATGATTGCATGTGATGTAAAAGACCCATGAAACGTGTATATTGTGGCAGGAAAAATAGCTCAAAAAGTACGTTCTGAAAACTGAACAAGACGCAGGTTGTCATGCAGGCACATGTCAGTCATTAGCAAATTTTAGCAAAAGTCTAAACTCACTTTGGACGGAGCTAACAATACGTCAATGTTGTCGAAATACATGTACGCAATGTTTCGAGCTAATTGGTGTTGTGGCTATAGCCATTGCCATGGTAACAATTACTTATGTCATTCAGAAATGATGTGCAACGCTTGTAATAAACTGCCTTTCTTTATAGAGAATGTTTTTCGATGCTTCAGTAATTCGCCATTATATGACAGTGTATGTGTGTAAAAATATATAATGATGTGTGTAAAAATATATAATGATTTTGTTAGAAACTTATTTCATGAAAATAAATGATTGTATATGTAGCTTAACCCGAGAGGTATCGTGCTTGGCATACGTATCCAGGCAGTTAACCTCTGGGGTCACATTTTTGCGGCACTCGTGTGTGAGCTGCCAACTCATAACCTTCCCGTAACATTTGTAACCTTTTGGGTCACGATGTTGTGAATGGGCTGGCGGTTCATGACATGTGTGTAGCCTATTGTGATCTCTGGGGTCGCAACATCGACAATGTCAAAATGTTAAGAGTAACTAATATCACCGGGGTAAAAGTACAATTTTTAGGGTCATAGCGGTAACGATGTAATTATATATATTTTTCTTGGTAAATTGTGCGGTAGATCGGTTATGTGGGCTGAAAGAGTTGTGAGATTAAATCAAAGTGATGAGAGAACTGAATTGTTTTGATTTCATAAGAAAAATACATCAAAGATCCCTAGCATAAATATTATTTATGCCTATCGATATACTATGTAATCCTGTATAAAACGAGCGCGCCGCCCGAACAAGAAAGGCCGATTTAAAATCATTGCAAAATTAGTGTACATAAAGGAACATAAAGTGTAAAATGTAACCATAAATGGTGATTTGTTTTAGCTATCCATTAACACATATAAGAAAATACTTTAATTTCATTTATTCAGATGTATAAAAATATTTGGAATTATTTGAAAAAGAAATACTTTAATTTCACTGGTGAATTATTCATAAGTAAGTTTTGTTTAAAAATGCATATTATGAATGTGTAAAACATGACAACCTTAGTTTTTTCCGCCACATGTATGCACATGTTTATCCCAAAAATGTTGTAAAATATGTAAAATTTGATGGCTGATGAAATAAGGGAGAAATGTACATATTTTGGATTTAGTGGATTTGTGATCATGCTGACAACAAAATAAATTAATAAATATTGTTCTATATCAAAGTGCTTTTGCTAAGAGAAACGATCCTTGTGTTGGACCCGTATTGGTTTTGGCTGGGTTTTATTTTAGAGACCTTTCAATTTAAATGGAATTTCATTCAAGCACAGACGCGAGATGCATAAGTTGATCTGAAGTTGCCAGGAAACCTGCCTGATTCCTCATTTGATATTGTACAATTATAGTATTTATTCTCTGGAAAAAATCATATAATTGCAGTGTTTGACGATTCATGCTTTGATTTATTTGTATGGAACTCACCCTAAGGATTGTCCTTGGTTGAGAGAACATTAAAATTGAATTTGGTCACATGCAGTTCCAGCCTCGGTCTAGTCCTGTGGACTTAGGATATGGTGTCAAGTAACATTAAGCATTAAAGTATATCAATGTTATTATATTGATTTGTCATTTCCTCATCGGAATGCATGAGAAAGAAAGCGATTTACTTTTACAGCCAGCCAACTGTGGGCGTTTCCAGACCCTTTTTGGAAAGGAGATATATTAGACGCGCTTCAGAAAACTGCCAACAATGTTTTGCCTCGCTCTACACCTACACTATTGACGAAGAAATCGGACCGTCACCTGTGTCAGCCACTTCAACATTCAGCAAAACTTCAACAAAACCTTGTCTTTGAGAAATATCCAGCCCCATAGTGAAATAGTATCTTTTTATTGCTTAAATATTTTGGACTTGACTTTGTAGCTATTACCACAGTAATAAACTAACCTTTGGTTTAACTATTTTTAGCTTGTAGTTATATTATGGTTTTGGTGAACTATTTATTTTCAAACAAGTACTTTATCACGTTTTGATGCCTGCATATGATGAAATCGTATTATGTTTCAGGGTTTGATTTTATTTTTATGTATATACATCCCGTGTTGATTGCTTACGACCGTCTTTTGTTTTCGTTTGTCGTCTCACGACGTTAAAGTGATATCGTCTTGCGGCGTTGAACACAAAATTTGAATATGAATATGAACACACTCTAAAAGTCACTCGACAAACTGCAATATAACTTTATAAAATTATCTTCTTCAACATTCTGTATTATTCGATCACAATAGATTAGAGGATTTGTGGGCAAAAATTGTATCATGATTAGTGTTCACTCTTTTTATGTACTAATGATCCCTTAAATATACTTTCCTATCAATATCATTCGTACTGATCATGTGTTGTTGCGGAGGGATCTTTAAGACGATAGTGCAAAGGCGTTTAGAAAAACGATTTTAAATAAGATGAGTTAAGAATATGTATGTAAACAAACATGTTTTATAATTTTCATATCGTGTATGCATTGTGTAGTTTGATATTAGAGACTCTATTAGTAACTCTATGTTTAACCTCTCTCAAATTTAAGATGTTTAAACATTGTTATAATTTTAATATCATTTCTGGACGTTTAAGCCACTTAAATTTGTCAAAATTATTTACTAACTAATTATTTTCGGTCATATCCACTTGGGACAAGCACTTAATATCCTAACACTGAATTTAGTTATATACTCGGTTTGATAGCTAGGTTTAAACATACCCTATTTATATCAATTCATGCTAGTTGTCCAGGCCATTACAATTTCAAACTGTGTTCATCCTATGTTTAGGTCATATTTGTCAGGGGATCTGATATTCTGCGCTAGAATGATCTGTAAGATGATATTTGAGAGAAGTGATTTTTAATAAAGTCAAAGTCAAAGTCAATCAGTTTTATTTCATTCATGGTATTGAATAACATTTTACAGTTATTTAGATTTATAAAAGATTTACATATAAGTACAATTCAATAGTTTATGTTTAGTCGATTGTAACGGTATAAGTTTTTACACGTTTTCATCTATTTTTTTATGTTTCTTTGGAAAATACATTTAAAAAGGGTAGGAAACAGAGCGATATAAACGTTATCCCTATTAAACTAATTTTACTGTACCATTGCTATTTTAGTGAATTTTGATCGCACGTCAGTTGTTGTTGTATTCATTATTTTTATCTTGTAAAAACCACTGCTTGTCATTCGTAAAATTAATATGTTTTTCCTAATCAAAATACATCAGACAAATCAAAGCAATAATAGCTTAGATATGTTGGAACTAATAGAACGTATTTATGACGAAATGTGATCAATGGCGTCGGCTACAAGTTTGAGCAAGACGACGAATGACATTTACATACAGTCGTTGTACATGTATGTTGTACATGACCATGAATGTTGTACATTCTGACATGATACAATTTGATGTAATAGATCTCCTGAAACGTGTATTATTTGGCAAGAAAATAAGCCCAAAAGTACGTTAAGACGCACGAGATACAGGTTCTCATGTAATCACACATAAGTACTGACACTTTAAGCAAAACTCGAAACTCTATAACAGTCCGACACGTGACCAACGATGTCTAATAAAGGATATGTACGCACTGCTCCGAGCTAATAAGGGGGATGGCGATAGCCATTATCATGGTAATTGCCGATGTCATTCAAAACCGATGTGCAACGTTTGTTATAAGCTGACTGTCTTTGTAGAGGACGTTTTACAATTGTTTATTTGCGAACGATTTACTAAACCAAGTCTGTAAAAAATATTTTTTCTTAAGTAATCGTGTTAAGTGAAGTCCTAATTCATATGTATTACCTGTCATTGTTCTACGTAATATTCACTATATTCTCAAATAGTGTATCAATCCTCATTCTTTGATAAACCAGCAGATGTTCACTTACAATTGGCTTATCAACATCTTGCTTTAAATAACTTCATTTAAGAATAACTGCCAGCGAGATTTTAATGTGACTAATGCCTCATATGTGTATTCTGAGACTATAAGTTGCGATAATCAACCGCCTGCACAATTGTGGCTCTTACAATATTGATATCAAATGCGTCAAACCCTAACTCAGTCTGACCCTAGAGACTGATTTTTAATTGGTTCATCTGTGTAAAAAAAACTATTTTTTTGCGTATAACTTGTGTTTTGTAAGGAATCTGTGTATTTGAAGACCCATGGCCTACAGTAATGAAACATATTGCTTATTAAACATATAGCTGTGTTTTTTATGTATATCATTCCCAAATTAAACATAGACATATCGTTAACGATTTATATTTTCAATTCTCCAGGGACCTTCGCCATCATGCGCGAGGGATGGCCATATTTCACGGATGCGCCGTGGTCCTTGCGTTTGACATCGATGCCGTTGTCGCTTCCCAAGACAAAAAAAACCTCACTCTTTTAAAATTGTAAACTCCTGTTTTCTCAGCAGCCCCCACAACCAGGGCCTCCCAAACACATGACGGGCATAACGAATCAAATTCCGACCCAACCACTACAAGCATATCTGTCAATGAGACAGGCCGATGGATTGCCTGTGGTGTCTGTCATCTCTTCTGCTAAGGACAATCCCTTCTTTTTAAACCTAAAATTGAAAAACTGTGATATCATAACACACACCATTATGTTGTTATGCTAGGTGATTAGACCATATAGGTATCCCTTCGCAAATATTGATCAGGGTAAGAAAAAATATATTATTTCATGAAAAATAGGTCCTTACAAGAATATGTTCCAGAACCATTCCTAGTTTTATGACATGAAAACTTTAAAACGCGTTAAAATGTAATCATTAATATGATATATCAAATGACCTATATTGTTGGCAACAGTGTGGGGTGATTATATTCATGTTAATATCAACATGTCACGTCACTTATATAAAATATAAAAATAAATAAAACCTAACGAATACTATCTGTAATTAAATAAATTGTTAATTATATTTGTTTTTGTTTTAAGAATAAGATGTGTCATCCCGACTTCACCAAGTGTGACCTCAAATAGGTAAAGGAGGATCACCAAAAGAAATGGGAGATATTGAGGATTTCCATTAATGGGAAGAAGAGAAAGAGGTCATACAAGATATTACCAAACCGGAAGTACCCACTAACAGAAGGAAAACATGGATGATAGAATTATGGCAACCATCCTCCTGATTTATGGATTCCAGCACGGCTCACCGCTTGGACAGAATCTAGATGGTAAAAAAACGTCTAAAGCAAATTGAAGGTATTTATTCAGTTAAACATTAAATGTTATTAGAGGTATTTGTAGATTTTTAATATTTGTATTAGATTTTAAATAGGCATTCATAGTGTAACAAACTATCTTTGTCGTATTTTATAGCAAATATTATTTAGATGAAAGTGTTTTTTTATTTATGATATAGTATTATTAATCACATATGAGTCAACTATACACATTAGTTTTTTTTATAAAAATATTTCTATGTTAAATAATTCTATTAAGTATATAAAAATATTTTGAATAAGGGAGGAAATTTTAGAAACAAATGCCTCATCAAATGTTAATGACGCGTATTGAGCAAAATTTCTGCTCCTCTAGATTAAGTTGAATATTCGATGATGTCGTAAACAAGATTCGAAATAAATTACCATGCTACGTCATCTATACAAAATAGCTAATCCACATTCTTAATACATTTGAATAAATTATCTGTATATATTTTCGAATTTGTGTATTTTTCTTGTAACAACTTTTATGTCTAAATCAAAATTTTAAGGTGGTGTGTTTGCTTAAAGATCTTCATCTTGTTCTCGGAAAACGTTTATGTATATATATTATGGAACACAATTAAACCATTGATTTTTAGTTTCCGTGTTACTTTTATTAGTCTTACAACTATCGCGAAATATTGCCATTCAGATCGGATGTGCAACGTTTGACTTAAGTTTCACAAAGGATGTTTTTCAACACCAACATTACCTAAATAGTCATGTTCTTCATAAACTAATGTCTCCCTAATAGTGAAATAAGGCTACGTATGATAAAATGCATTTGAAACAAGTTCATTTATAATATGAAATTACTTTAAATACACCCCAGAATACTATTTTATAATATATATGTGATTATGCTATCATTTTAATTTTAATTGATTGAATAAATCTAAGGTATGTTACATGATTTAATACGCCTGGAGGTGATGATGAGAGAGCGCTCGGACGAGATAAGTGACCGGTCATAGTTGTAGCAAGGGCTGATACGAGCGCTAATAACTTATCTATTAGCTAATTCACCTTTTGCGACGCTAGTGAAATAAAGGCACATTGTAGAACAAATCGTTGGATAGACGTATTGGGCGCTGCGGACAATATTTCATGGCAGGCCAACATTCCTGGTTTTGGTTGAGGGATTTTAATTTTAATTTATGTGATCACCTTGTTATATATTTACCATTAATAAGATGCAATTAAATGTAAAACTTTTATAATGAATGTTGATATGCTTATGTATGCATTATACCATATTTTGACCAAAATCATATAGAACTATGGGTATCATTTGCTAACGGTAAATTTATCAAACGAGTTAAACTGTGGATTGCCCCCTCCTGGAATAATTCTTGTTCCTCCCTCCCTGCCAAGCTGCAAGACAGTTAGATTTTATGCATCGAAATTGGACAAGGATCAGAAATTAGATTTGATACATAAATTTTACTCAGATATTTTGGCAGTTCATCCTAAAATAGGGAAGTAGTTTAATCTGTTAGATTATAAAAATGAAATCGATAAACAAGGATCAGCCATACATACATTTTACTCTGTTTTTTTTGGCACTGAACCCCAAAATAGAGAATATGTTTAATTTGCAAGAGTACACAAATCGATATGGTTAGGATACATTTAAAACAATTGTAAATGTGAATTTGTTGACAGTCCTTCTCTTCTGTACCTGTGAACTAACACATTCGTTTAAGTTTTATCGCGAGTTTTATCATGAGAAAGCGTTGCTACATCTTATACCAAACTGTGTTATGTCTAAACCTTTTTTAGTCGAGATGGTTTATGCGAGCACAGCATTTATCTGTAAAACCCTATCTACCACCAGAACGTTCTGATTTGATCGCAGACCAAGATCATATCATGAAAATGTCTAAGATCGATGCTTTACACACAGCGCTAGAATCGATAGAATCTCAACCATCACAGCAAATACAATCGCAATCACTTTGCAGCCAACCTAAATGTCATCTTCATCTACTCTTTCAAACCACGGCTAATCAAACTAAATCCAACAATCAGATACCTCAACAATTAGCATACCTATCAATCTTATATCACCACTCCTTGCTTTAGCGGGACTCGCAACAGCTTCATATAGCATCGCCACAACCAGTTTTCCCAACATAATCACAACAATTTCAATCAATATTTCAACCCAAGACAGCTGCTGCACACCAAATATACCACATTAATATACCCAGCACTTCCCACAATTTTCACACATGCAGCATGCCCAATGAACATATTACTATTCTGAAAACGGCCACGTTTTATTGCCCCTCCTTCTTGGATTTATTTTGAAAATATATTTCCATATTAAATGTATAATATTTAAGCAAACGCACACGCGATACAGAGTGTCACATGTCAGTCATTAGAAAATGTGAACCCAAAATCTAATTAGTATTTAAATTAGTAGCAGCATGTCAGTTAATCAACGTTATCAAAATAAGGAGATGCACGCAATGTTCCGAATTAATAGGTAAAAGGGGGCGCTAGCCATTGCCATGGTTACTATTGCACTAAACTCCATTCGAATAGGTTGTGCAACGTTTGAAATAAGCTTACTGTCTTCACAGAAGAGGTAATGCAATACCATTTTTTTTAAATAGTCACATTTTTACTATTCGAAGCACGGCCATGTATTATTGTCCCTCTCTCCTGGATTATTTTGAAAAAGGAAGGTACTTTTCATTACATTATATTCGTATTGTTACGAAAGATAATCATACATTCAATATAGTTGAAACATGACTTATCATTTAAAACGTTTAAATATATCTGTGCATATTGATTCATCATTGTCAGTATGACCTTCAACATAGACGAGACATTAACTAGTATTTCACGACTTTGTTAACCCAGATAAGTTCTATGACATATTGGTGTATATTTTATTATTTTAAATATACTGAAATGTTGATAGCAATACATCACTAGCCTCATCTTTGAGAAGTGTCTATATGTACCTTCTCATGTCTCACAATAGTAGAGTGAGATTTGCATTAAATATGATTGAATTTTTCATTATCTGATGTTGAAATCGTCAAAATCAAATTTGATCATGTTTTGATTATTACTCCCACCCCCTCCTTGATATATACTTTGTCAAATTTTATATCCTGTGCAGTTATGCAACACTATATCCCTCTTCTGGTATAAACCTTTGAAAACATCCTTTATTCAAGTTTGTTAAGCTTTACTGATATAAATTATGCCTATTGCTATATTTTGTTCATTGCGGCGCACCTAACGTTGGTCTTTGAAGTGTTTATAAACCGAATGCGCCGCCTGAACAAGGGAAATCGATTCGAAGTTCTAACTAAATCACTGCTACACTGATAATTTACTTTGGTGAACTGTGACATCTTCAAACTTAAGGTGAGCATTTTACATTTTTAGAACCATCGAGTTGTTTTATTTTATAGAGAAAGTGGATCCCAGAAAGTGATATTAAACCCAATGTATATTTTACAATTAACGTGTAAAATAAATTTCATTTTAATTGAAAAAAGGAAAAGAGTATATATCACGTTTGAGTTAACTAATAAACCTAATATTTTCAAATACTATTGGGTCATGTTTGCAACAAAAACAACTATATAATCAAATCTTAAATTTTGATCTTCTCCAAGTCGTATAATTTTTAATGCTCCGCTCCCGAACTAAGTATCAATCTTGGACCAAATCAACCCTGATATTTACATCGACATCACTAGAAACCGCACAATTTCATGTGGACCAATTATTGACAATATAAGCGTTTAAAATAAAAAAAACTATCTGTGTAAGCCTATTGAGTAACAACAAAAATTAATTTCAGAAAGTTATATAGGTTACAGTTTGAATAAGACGCATGGACGATGAATATTCGCGTACCATTGCTGAATTATATCAAATAATCGCTAATGATTGGATGGTTCAAATTATTTCGGTGGCACTCGATTTCATTGAAAATCATGAAAACTAACGAGCAACGAAAGAGATATTTTAGAATGGGATAAATATTAAATTATTTGTTTAAAACCATTTAATGTTTTATTAAGAACTGAAATACCAATCAATCCAATATGGACAATATATATGTGAAGAGCAAATTAAATAGTAAAAATGTGCGATTAATAAATGATAACATATATTGTATGATAAACTGTTTAGACAAAGGACAAGCACTGTTATGGGTTATCACATCTTTCTTAAATATTAGTTTGAATCATAGGGCATCACTAGGATTAATTGTAGTTTGATAAGATCGATAAAATATTTTTTGAGTTTTGCGGCCTACTGTCTTTCAAGAATATAACTGTTTCAGATGTCACTAAAACAGCAAACAATGGACGCGCATGCATATGTCTTTGGTAATGATAACTGTTCACAGTGAATGTATGCATATTGGCACTGCTCTGCATCTATTCATTTATTCGCAATTTAATCGCAATACCCGAAAACAATGATATTTCATCACATCATAACCGTCAAAAGGGAAGTGTGTTCTGTTCTTATTACTAATGTATAAAAATTAAAAATATAGACCACGATGATTTATGTAGTAAAATAATGTATATCAATAATTATGCTATAAGTTATGCTATAAGTTATGCTTACTGGTTTTAATCAGTTCTGAGCACAAGAAACCTGCCTCAAAAATAAACTAATAGACAGTAGACAGTAATAGTATTTAAATGTATAATACTTATTTTGTGCATATATATAACGAGTCTTATTTTGCTGAATTAGACAACCGGATATTGGTAGCGGACATGATTATGTTCTATCGCGTACCCAAATGATATAGTTTCAAATGCCACTACGGTTGCAATGACAAGGACAGCAGAGTCATACATTTATTTTCCATTGATCACATGCCACTACTGTTGCAATGACAAGGACAGCAGAGTCATACATTTATTTTCCATTGATCACATGCCCCTACGGTTGCAATGACAAGGACAGCAGAGTCATACATTTATTTTCCATTGATCACCAACTTACTTTAAAGAAGATGAAATGCTGAAAGACAACTTTAAACCCTGGTGGTTTGAATTTGAATTGCATTTGCATTTTGTGGATACACTTGACTACGACAAGGATCTGACGATGATTTGGTCCGACACCAAGTAGAGAGATTCTTTTCATATTTTCATTTTAGGCGTAACGAACGTGATTTCATGATTCAACCCTCTTTGCGTAACATCACAGTTGACAAATGTGTCCTCAACCACATGATGGAATGTTCAATGCAAAGTGCGTATGCCATTATACCCTACTTCTGTGGGAAGGATGACGTGTGCCCAAGCCTCGTGTCGCTCTTGACAGAGGCAAATATAATCTGGATAGATATTATGGCCCTGTTAGCAAAACAGAAGATGTGAGTCGCTTGATTTCGTTCATAGAAAAGACGATGTCACAATTTTTCGAAGGATTTAGTGTGTTATCACAAAAACAGCTAACACCAAGTAAAGATGCCATGGCAAAAATGACGCGGCGGATATCAATTGGACAGTATTGACTGTAAATATTTGTTAGATTTATACTGTGTGTATGGAACATAACTAGTAAAATAACTACAGACACTTAATTAAATTCAAGATTGTCAACATCATTTTGACGCAGATCAGAAAGAATCTGAAAGTATTGCGGATCAGGCTTTGCAATGACCCGAAATATTTTAAAGATCGACAACTGACACTTCTCTTCGACCCCATACGGCTGCCTTATGAAACAGAGAAGTACAAACGTGCACTCGAATTGTTTGCCTATCATGTCAAAGACAAGCTAAATGAATGCGACCTGTGTGTTAGACAAAGTCCGAAATCTTCCCGGTTTTCACTGCTGCCCCAAAGATATGCTATAAGTTATGCTTACTGGTTTTAATCAGTTCTGAGCACAAGAAACCTGCCACAACAATAAACTAATAGACAGTAGACAGTAATAGTATTTAAATGTAAAATACTTATTTTGTGCATATATATATAATGAGTCTTATTTTGCTGAATTAGACAACCGGATATTGGTAGCGGACATGATTATGTTCTATCGCGTACCTAACTGATGTAGTTTCACATGCCACTACGGTTGCAATGACAAGGACAGCAGAGTCATACATTTATTTTCCATTGATCACCAACTTACTTTGAAGAAGATAAAATGCTAAAAGACAACTTAAAACCCTGGTTGTTTGAATTTAAATGGCATTTGCATTTTGTGGATAGACGTGACTACGACATGGATCTACAGATGATTTGGTCCGACACCAAGTAGAGAGATTCTTTTCATATTTTCATTTTAGACGTTACGAACGTGATTTCATGATTCAACCCTCTTTGCGTAACATCACAGTTGACAAATGTGGTCTCACCCACATGAAGGAATGTTCAATGCAAAGTGCGTATGTCATTATACCCTACTTCTGTGGGTAGGATGACATGTGCCCAAAACCTCGTGTCGCTCTTGACAGAGGCTAATATAATCTGGATAGATATTATGGACCTGTTAGCAAAACAGAAGATGTGAGTCGCTTGATTTCGTTCATAGAAAAGACGATGTCACACTCTTTTGAAGGATTTAGTGTGTTATCACAAAAACAGCTAACACCAAGTAAAGACGCCATGGTAAAAATGACGCGGCGGATATCAATTGGACAGTATTGACTGTAAATATTTGTTAGACTTATTCTGTGTGTATTGAACATTACTAGTAAAATAACTACATACACTTAATTAAATTCAATATTTTCAACATCATTTTGGCGCAGATCAGAAAGAATCTGAAAGTATGGATCAGGCTTTGCAATGACCCGAAATATTTTAAAGATCGACAACTGACACTTCTCTTCGACCCCATACGGCTGCCTTATGAAACAGAGAAGTACAAACGTGCACTCGAATTGTTTGCCTATCATGTCAAAGACAAGCTAAATAAATGCAACCTGTGTGTTAGACAAAGTCCGAAATCTTCCAGGTTTTCACTGATGCCCCAAAGATATGCTATAAGTTATGCTTACTGGTTTTAATCAGTTCTGAGCACAAGAAACCTGCCTCAACAATAAACTAATAGACAGTAGACAGTAATAGTATTTAAATGTAAAATACTTATTTTGTGCATATATATATATAACGAGTCTTATTTTGCTGAATTAGACAACCGGATATTGGTAGCGGACATGATTATGTTCTATCGCGTACCTAACTGATGTAGTTTCATATGCCACTACGGTTGCAATGACAAGGACAGCAGAGTCATACATTTATTTTCCATTGATCACCAACTTACTTTGAAGAAGATGAAATGCTAAAAGACAACTTAAAACCCTGGTTGTTTGAATTTGAATGGCATTTGCATTTTGTGGATAGACGTGACTACGACATGGATCTACCGATGATTTGGTCCGACACCAAGTAGAGAGATTCTTTTCATATTTTCATTTTAGGCGTTACGAACGTGATTTCATGATTCAACCCTCTTTGCGTAACATCACAGTTGACAAATGTGGTCTCAACCACATGAAGGAATGTTCAATGCAAAGTGCGTATGCCATTATACCCTACTTCTGTGGGTAGGATGACATGTGCCCAAAACCTCGTGTCGCTCTTGACAGAGGCTAATATAATCTGGATAGATATTATGGACCTGTTAGCAAAACAGAAGATGTGAGTCGCTTGATTTCGTTCATAGAAAAGACGATGTCACACTCTTTTGAAGGATTTAGTGTGTTATCACAAAAACAGCTAACACCAAGTAAATACGCCATGGTAAAAATGACGCGGCGGATATCAATTGGACAGTATTGACTGTAAATAGTTGTTAGACTTATACTGTGTGTATTGAACATTACTAGTAATAAACTACAGACACTTAATTAAATTCAATATTTTCAACATCATTTTGGCGCAGATCAGAAAGAATCTGAAAGTATGGATCAGGCTTTGCAATGACCCGAAATATGTTAAAGATCGACAACTGACACTTCTCTTCGACACCATACGGCTACCTTATGAAACAGAGAAGTACAAACGTGCACTCGAATTGTTTGCCTATCATGTCAAAGACAAGCTAAATGAATGCGACCTGTGTGTTAGACAAAGTCCGAAATCTTCCCGGTTTTCACTGCTGCCCCAAAGATATGCTATAAGTTATGCTTACTGGTTTTAATCAGTTCTGAGCACAAGAAACCTGCCTCAACAATAAACTAATAGACAGTAGACAGTAATAGTATTTAAATGTAAAATACTTATTTTGTGCATATATATATAACGAGTCTTATTTTGCTGAATTAGACAACCGGATATTGGTAGCGGACATGATTATGTTCTATCGCGTACCTAACTGATGTAGTTTCACATGCCACTACGGTTGCAATGACAAGGACAGCAGAGTCATACATTTATTTTCCATTGATCACCAACTTACTTTGAAGAAGATGAAATGCTAAAAGACAACTTAAAACCCTGGTTGTTTGAATTTGAATGGCATTTGCATTTTGTGGATAGACGTGACTACGACATGGATCTACCGATGATTTGGTCCGACACCAAGTAGAGAGATTCTTTTCATATTTTCATTTTAGGCGTTACGAACGTGATTTCATGATTCAACCCTCTTTGCGTAACATCACAGTTGACAAATGTGGTCTCAACCACATGAAGGAATGTTCAATGCAAAGTGCGTATGTCATTATACCCTACTTCTGTGGGTAGGATGACATGTGCCCAAAACCTCGCGTCGCTCTTGACAGAGGCTAATATAATCTGGATAGATATTATGGACCTGTTAGCAAAACAGAAGATGTGAGTCGCTTGATTTCGTTCATAGAAAAGACGATGTCACACTCTTTTGAAGGATTTAGTGTGTTATCACAAAAACAGCTAACACCAAGTAAAGACGCCATGGTAAAAATGACGCGGCGGATATCAATTGGACAGTATTGACTGTAAATATTTGTTAGACTTATACTGTGTGTATTGAACATTACTAGTAAAATAACTACAGACACTTAATTAAATTCAATATTTTCAACATCATTTTGGCGCAGATCAGAAAGAATCTGAAAGTATGGATCAGGCTTTGCAATGACCCGAAATGTTTTAAAGAACGACCACTGACACTACTCTTCGACCCAATACGGCTGCCTTATGAAACAGAGAAGTACAAACGTGCACTCGATTTGTTTGCCTATCATGTTAAAGACAAGCTAAATGAATGCGACCGGTGTGTTAGACAAAGTCCGAAATCTTCCCGGTTTTCACTGCTGCCCCCAAGTTATGCTATAAGTTATGCTTACTGATTTTAATCAGTTCTGAGCACAAGAAACCTGCCTCAAAAATAAACTAATAGACAGTAGACAGTAATAGTATTTTAATGTTAAATACTTATTTTGTGCATATATATATATATATAACGAGGCTTATTTTGCTGAATTAGACAACCGGATATTGGTAGCGGACATGATTATGTTCTATCGCGTACCCAAATGATGTAGTTTCACATGCCACTACGGTTGCAATGACAAGGACAGCAGAGTCATACATTTATTTTCCATTGATCACCAACTTACTTTGAAGAAGATGAAATGCTAAAAGACAACTTTAAACCCTGGTGATTTGAATTTGAATTGCATTTGCATTTTGTGGATACACGTGACTACGACATGGATCTACCAATGATTTGGTCCGACACCAAGTAGAGAGATTCTTTTCATATTTTCATTTTAGGCGTAACGAACGTGATTTCATGATTCATGCCTCTTTGCGTAACATCACAGTTGATAAATGTGTCCTCAACCACATGAAGGAATGTTCAATGCAAAGTGCGTATGTCATTATACCCTACTTCTGTGGGTAGGATGACGTGTGCCCAAGCCTCGTGTCGCTCTTGACAGAGGCAAATATAATCTGGATAGATATTATGGCCCTGTTAGCAAAACTGAAGATGTGAGTCGCTTGATTTCGTTCATAGAAAAGACGATGTCACACTCTTTTGAAGGATTTAGTGTTATCACAAAAACAGCTAACACCAAGTAAAGACGCCATGGCAAAAATGACGCAGCGGATATCAATTGGACAGTATTGACTGTAATTATTTGTTAGACTTATTCTGTGCGTATTGAACATAACTAGTAAAATAACTACAGACACTTAATTAAATTCAAGATTTTCAACATCATTTTGGCGCAGATCAGAAAGAATCTGAAGGTATTGCGGATCAGGCCCGAAATATTTCAAAAAATAACAATTGACACTACTCTTCGCCCCGACTTGGCTGTCTTAAGAAGCAGAGAAGTACAAGCGTGAACTCAAATTGTTTGCCTACCAAGTTAAAGACAAGCTAAATGAATGCGACCGGTGTGTTAGACAGTGTAAAAGGTAGCACAATATTAATTTTTTTAATTAGCTATATATATTACATCAGATGTATAAATCCTCGTCGACTCCGAAAACTTCCCGGTTTTCACTGCTGTCCCCAAGCGACACCAGCACGGAGGATCATCGTCTCTGAAATACGAATAGTGGCATTTGCTTTTGAGAAGTCTGGACGGCATTTCAGGTCAGTCTTCACCGGCGCGGCAGGGAAACTTGACATCTCCTCCTGCTCAAGTCTTGGCATGCACATCATCGTATTATAACATGATAGCTTAGTATTTGCTATAAAAGTATAATCATCCATATATAATGTATATTCTTGGAACATATATTTTGTAGAAGTATAATCCTTAGTTTTAGTTGATTTGTCTTATTTTGCTGAATTAGACAACCGGATATTGGTAGCGGACACGATTATGTTCTATCGCGTACCCAAAGGATGTAGTTTCACATGCCACTACGGTTGCAATGACAAGGACAGCAGAGTCATACATTTATTTTCCATTGATCACCAACTTACTTTGAAGAAGATGAAATGCTAAAAGACAACCTTAAACCCTTGTTGTTTGAATTTGAATTGCATTTGCATTATGTGGATACACGTGACTACGACATGGATCTACCGATGATTTGGTCCGACACCAAGTAGATAGATTATTTTCATATTTTCATTTTAGGCGTTACGAACGTGATTTCATGATTCAACCCTCTTTGCGTAACATCACAGTTGACAAATGTGTCCTCAACCACATGAAGGAATGTTCAATGCAAAGTGCGTATGCCATTATACCCTACTTCTGTGGGTAGGATGACGTGTGCCCAAGCCTCGTGTCGCTCTTGACAGAGGCAAATATAATCTGGATAGATATTATGGCCCTGTTAGCAAAACAGAAGATATGAGTCGCTTGATTTCGTTCATAGAAAAGACGATGTCACACTTTTTCGAAGGATTTTCATTTTAGGCGTTACGAACATGATTTCATGATTCAACCCTCTTTGCGTAACATCACAGTTGACAAATGTGTCCTCAACCACATAAAGGAATGTTCAATGCAAAGTGTGTTTGCCATTATACCCTACTTCTGTGGGTAGGATGACGTGTGCCCAAGCCTCGTGTCGCTCTTGACAGAGGCAAATATAATCTGGATAGATATTATGGCCCTGTTAGCAAAACAGAAGATATGAGTCCCTCGATTTCGTTCATAGAAACGACGATGTCACATTTTTTGAAGGATTTTCATTTTAGGCGTTACGAACGTGATTTCATGATTCAACCCTCTTTGCGTAACATCACAGTTGACAAATGTGTCCTCAACCACATGAAGGATTGTTCAATGCAAAGTGCGTATGCCATTATACCTTACTTCTGTGGGTAGGATGACGTGTGCCCAAGCCTCGTGTCGCTCTTGACAGAGGCAAATATAATCTGGATAGATATTATGGCCCTGTTAGCAAAACAGA
>LQRL01090820.1:145079-184435 GCA_001703475.1 Hydroides elegans
AATTTCTTTCATAGAAAAGACGATGTCACACTTTTTCGAAGGATTTAGTGTGTTATAACAAAAACAGCTAACACCAAGTAAAGACGCCATGGCAAAAATGACGCGGCGGATATCAATTGGACAGTATTGACTGTAAATATGTGTTACACTTATACTGTGTGTATGGAACATAACTAGTAAAATAACTACATACACTTAATTAAATTCAAGATTTTCAACATTATTTTGGCACAGATCAGAAAGAATCTGAAGGTATTGCGGATCAGGCTTTGCAATGACCCGAAATGTTTTAAAGAACGACAACTGACACTACTCTTCGACCCAATACGGCTGTCTTATGAAACAGAGAAGTACAAACGTGCACTCGAATTGTTTGCCTATCATGTTAAAGACAAGCTAAATGAATGCGACCGGTGTGTTAGACAGTGTAAAAAGTAGCACAATATTAATGTTTTTAATTAGCTATATATATTACATCAGATGTATAAATCCTCGTCGACTCCGAAAACTTCCCGGTTTTCACTGCTGTCCCCAAGCGTCACCAGCACGGAGGATCATCGTCTCTGAAATCCGAATAGTGGCATTTGCTTTTGAGAAGTCTGGACGGCATTTCAGGTCAGTCTTCACCGGCGCGGCAGGGAAACTTGACATTTCCTCCTGCTCAAGTCTTGGCATGCACACCATCGTATTATAAAATGATAGCTTAGTATTTTATTTAAAAGTATAATCATCCATATATAATGTATATTCTTAGAACATATATTTTGTAGAAGTATAATCCTTAGTTTTAGTTGATTTGCCCTTGATGTGTAAATATTGAGAAAGAATGTATGGCAACTGTTTTCATGCTTTCGGACATTTTTTCCGGAGTTTAATCTTCGGGCCAATGTTATATAATGCTGGAAATCGTGGAAGTGTATGATATTTTTATATCTGATATCTAATTGACTTTTGTTGGAATGACACTGATCAGATTATAAATACGGGTGCAAAGCCCAAGCAAAATAATTGAAATTATTTTGAGAGTTCCATCAATTATGAAATTGTGATATTGTGATTGCTTTACGGAAAATAAACGTGAGTTATTTGGTTATTCTAAATTCTTAGTTTTATTAAGACTCATATAAATTTCAGCTAGACCTTAAATTAAATAGTAAATATCCTATTGAACATTGTAGAGAAGCTGAAATTTGTCAATTTTATCATTCGTTTAATATATTTAGAGTTTGATAGTAAGTGAATTACCTAGATTTATTTGCTATATTTTTGTAATCTGGTTAAATAAACATTTTAAGTAAAGTTTACATTAACGGCACTAGTATCATACGTAATTTTACATTTTTTTTGTATTAACAATGCTACTTGCTAATATTTGTCACACGTAATTCATTCTATTCGTAATGAATATATTGTATAGCGAATTTAATTGATATATATTTATAAATATAAACATAAAACTCATTTGTGGTTAGTTGACGGAGGCAATAGATGATGTTCAAATACATTTCTTTTAGTTAAAATTGATAATAAGATTATTTACAAATGTTAAAAGTTAAATCAAATAAATGAGTATTGATATGTTGGTATTACATATTCTTCTTATTAGGTTTTACTATGATGTCTTGTTGTTGTGATATTACATATTATGTTTGCGTATTTGTATAATGTATATTATATATGTTATTCTAATGTCTTGATAAATCAAAGCTTAGATAAAAACATTAATGTCTACATATGTTTTGATTATTGTAATTTTGAGCCTTCAAACGTACAAATAAACTTAATAAAGTACAATAATTTACTTACGAATGTTTAAGATTTTAACCTTTTGTTTAATTAATAGACAACGCATCGTAACAAATGTTCGACTTTTCTCTTTAAAATAGTATACTTCTATCTTAAACATATATTTTTTTAGTTATTCTTTTACATTAATCGTGAGAAAGCATAAGGTGTTTACTGAACCTGCCACTAAAAGAATTGTGATTTGTCGATGTCAATCTATTCTATAAAAAATGTCGTTATACCCCTACAAACGTGTGTTGATGTAAATAAATATATACTGGTTATTGATAGTTATATGTTAAACTATCTATCTAATAAATTTAATGCATGCTCTCATATAATATGTATCGTGAGTAAATATGTATACATATTTATAACTCTGTATTGAATTAATCGTAAACTCTCGGAATTATTACTACTTTTACATTGTGGTTAATTAAATTAATTTATAATCTTCATTTTTTGAAAAATGGAGGTACTTTAAATAACACTATAGCTGTATTATAAAGAAAAAAAAACAAATCACTAATAAATTTGAAATGTGATTCTTTTTTTTTTAATTATCTTTGCGTTAACATGCATGTCATTATGACATAAAACTTAGACAAGACATAAACAAGAAATATTTCAACCTCGCCAAAGTCCAGCTGCCCATACTTGTTGAGCTTCTGCGTAAATAGCATTTTCTAAGAAAAAAAACGCGTTATATAATAAATTGTATTTCAAACATGTCAATACATTTTGTTTGTGTAAATAGATTTCTCTGAAATGAATGAACAGGATATTTGTGTATATCTTTTTACTTATTTTTCTTAATTTTAACATAAATAATTTCACGATAGCAGCTCTGATATGTAATTTTGATTATTTTTAAGTATATCTAATATCTTAGAAAGGGGAAATTTGTTAGAAACAAATGCCTCATTAAAATAAATACTAATTAACTGTATCAGGCTAGGGTTCAACTATAGATCATTTGAATATCAATAATATCCTTATCAAAATTCTAAGTTAATTACATCAACTTAGCAAAGTAGCTTATCCAAATTAATAATACATTTGAGTAAATTATCTTCTTTATGATCGCATTCGTATATTCTAATTGTATTCAATTTAATGTTAATATCGAAACATAAGGTGATATGTTTATGTTTATTTCTTCATCTTTCTGTCTGATTTTGAACAATATCTATGCACCTATTACGGAATGCGATAAATCATTGATACTTAAGTTTCCTTTTTATTATTCTAACGCCGGTTTTAAACCCAATTTTGAATTTTTACGAACACTATAAACTTTTCACATTTTTATTTAAGTGTTGTTGATTCAAAATAAAAAAAATGAAGCGAGAAGCTGAATAAGTTGTTTTCTTTACTTGTACTGACTGCATGTCATTGATGGCCTCGAGAAAAAAATGCATCCATTCAAACTTATATGTTAAGTTGTAAACGAAAGAACACGTTTTAGAGCAAGATCAATATTAAATTAAATTTTTAATTTGCTTATGTTTTTTTCAGAACTAAAATATAATTGAATCGTATTTTAACAATATATGAATGGTAAGTTAAATAATATAAATGTGTGATTATGAATTAATGGGTTATATATTATATGATCACTTATTGTGATGTGATTAATTTAAACAACAACGAAAATCAAAACGAATACGATAATCATCGTTGAAGTATTTAAACCAGACAATTTCAAATCCGTTAAATTGAGATTGGATTATTTAAGCAATTTATAACGAATATCAAAGGAAGAAGCATCTGAAAAATCTTTCATACTGATCATGGTTTAACAACATTCGATGACATCAATGAGGAATCATTCTACATAGCCGGGCAGATGCAGCATATAAGAATATGGTTCATCGCCTTTTTGCGTCGAAACAACATTCCATTGCTCTGACATTGCAGGTCAACGTAAGAAAATACTATAATATATATTACTCACCCCATTGTATATGATACTATTCTAGGATTGCAGTAAACTTGATTAATCTATGATCTTGTTTGAGACACAGGACGGTACTTTGAGAATAACATTATTTTCGTAATATTTTGAAAACAAATATATGTTGAATATAGTTCAAATATGGTTTATCATATTGTCTTTGCATAAAATGTATCAATGTCATAATGACCTATAACTATAACGCGACAGGACATTTAAAACCCTGTGTACTTTGTAAGATCCAGCTGCAAACGTTTGGTTTGACTTCTGTTAGTGTTTATGCATAGTATATTCGCAGAATAAACCGAGAGAAATATGACGTCTTCAAATGTGAGTAGGTGGTTCTTCTAAATAGATAAATATGTTAAATATACAATATATTTGTGTATTTTTTGTATTATTTCACTGTTTTGTTTACAAAGTACATTATTTTACGATTTGTATTCATTTAAACATATCGTCTACGTAATTTTGGTTCTATTAAGTATATTCAATATGTTTAAGACGGTATAATTAACCTTTTTGACATGTGTTCCCTGGTTGGAAGAAAATTATCTAGATTTAGAACGGGGGATGAATAAAAAGTGTTCGTCAAAACAGCAAATAGTCTAAATACTTTAGAACAATATTTGATTAACCTAGTTTATGAGACACTCCTGATCAATCGCCTATATCTATGTAGTTATTTTATGATTTATAATATGTGATTGACTTTGTTGTTGTGTTTACTAGTTTGATTTTTTTTCGGGTTATTTCCTTTAAAAAAGGACCATACCTTGGTGAGGTTTGCTACAACTTTCATATCATCGACACATTGATCATTATGTTTCAAATTTCATGTTACTCATTTACGTTTCTCAGTTGATAGTTTGCGATGGTGTTATCCTTATTGTCTCGCGATACTCAAGTGATGATTGTCTTGCAAGGGATTAATAACGGTGTTGATATTATTGATAAACTTATAAGCGAATAATCATTGTTCGTCAACGTTGACATACTCATTATATAAATGAACATCATAACCATGCGTAATCAATTTTCCTAACATCTAGATCCTTACAAAATTCATAGAGGGAAAGGTTTCTCATTGCCGGGTTGAATCGTACTTTACAATTTTTGTCAGATTTGCCAAAATTAGTATATGTGGTTATCAAATTATACTAGTTTATTGTGTTTAGATATGGTTCCATATTAAGTTCGATCGGTGTTCTAATGATATTTTTTAATTATTGATGATCAACAAAACAAATAAAACAAACTGTAAAACATAATCTCATATCACAATTACTATCAGCCAATCGCTTTTCTGTAATTATGTGTAAAATTGTGCATACACCATGATTAAGTCATTTTCAGGTTCTATTGGCAATCTAATGTCAGTTGCATATCTGGAACTGCCTTCGATTTAAACTGCCTTCGATTTAATTATTTTTATATGTCAACTAATCAAGATTCTATAAACAAATCTATGCATGTTGAGTCTCCCATATAGAGCACCATTAAGCAACAATAATACGTTGTTACTGATAAGGTTAGGGCAGATATCCGGACACTCTACCATCCCGTGTAGCGCTATGTGTGGACGGGCGCGTAAGATGGAACAAGATGAGCAAGTAGCAGAAAAATAATCAGGTCAGTGCACGACCGTGGTCAAAGTGTGCATAGTCCTCAGCGGGCTTTTTCATCATAGCCTTGGTGAGCTGTACCCATTTACATGGAGATCCGAGAGTCAGGCACAGCAGATTGGCCAATGGTGACTAACTCCTACGGCGTCACCAATTTCACGAAGATTGACACCCTCCTGAATAGCCTATCGACTCTGCACACAACTCGGACGCCCGACAAGACAAGTCAAGTCTCTAAT
The DNA here is from genome assembly GCA_001703475.1 of Hydroides elegans. Taxonomy (NCBI): domain Eukaryota; kingdom Metazoa; phylum Annelida; class Polychaeta; order Sabellida; family Serpulidae; genus Hydroides; species Hydroides elegans. Next base: position 150,686 of record LQRL01090820.1, read on the forward strand.
TCCCTGGGTCAGACAACCGAACAGACAATGCCTACTACCAAGCCCCCTTTCTCTGCGCTGAGATGAAAAAGAACTGTCAGGCTAGAGAGAGGCTATGAGGATCAAATGTGTCTAGTTGGATAACCATCAAGACAAGGTCACATTTCTGACGTCGGAAGTTATCTTTGCTGACTGCAATGAACTCGATTTGTCACAAAACTACCTCATTCATCCAATTCTATGTCAGAGCGGATCTTGTAAGTATTTTTATTGTATTGAGTAATTCAGATCTTGCCAATATGAAAGCACCTCCTTGTACATATAACTTCCCTGCTACATTCATGTAGATGTTTAGAAGGCGCAAAGACGGGCATCTTTGCCAAATGGCTGATAAATCCTATGTAAATGAGTGTAGAGATAATGACGGTACACAACAGGCAATTATACTGAAAGTAGATACCATACTTCCGTGTTTACGATTCGTAAATGAATATAACGTCTTTATCACTACACGCATATGGATTTAACATTTTCACAGTTATTCCCTACATAAGAAAAACAATTCAAGACATCTAGATCGGAGAAGTTTTTTTAAAGAAGATTCGACAAATAATAGAACAATATGCATGAAACTCAGTATACTTGAAATACTCCCGATATACTCCATATAGCTATAGATTGACTTCATAAGTCATAAATAACATGTGACTGACTTATGCTCACTTGTTTGATGGTATATCTATTTTTCAACCCTGTTGACAATGATTCTGTAACTTATTCTACAGTTTGTACAGTTTCGGTCATTTTTATTTAGTTTACGTAACGCATTTGCATTTCTCATGTGATGGTTTGCGATGGTGGCATGTGTGTAGTGTCTCAAAATTAAAATGACGACTGTCTTGCAACTTAAAATTGCAACATAAAATGCTATTGGTTGAGCGTTGTTCGACAGTGTCTTGAGTTACGGCATAACCATTATTGTTATAAATAAATGCACATTATATTAATACTCAAATTTTCCGATTACATGGATCCTTTAATATTTTCAATAGGGGCAAGGTTTAAAATTGCCATGTTTAATTATACTATAACCATTGGGTTTAGTGTTAATGGTTATGGTATATTAAGAAAAAATAAAATATAAATACATATATTTATTTTTCATTGCGTTGAAATATACATAAAGGAAATATACATAAATGCTGATTACCAAAACATATAAAACAAACTGTTAAACAATCACATATCAAAATACTATCAGCCAATAGCTTTACCGTAATTATGGCATTTTATGTTATTTCTATAATTAGAGAGAGAGTTTTAAACTGATCAGCAAATAGATTTATTATTTGAATATCATTTGAATATTTTACTATCTTATATCTTATATCTTATATTGTCTTATATCTAATGAATGATGATCAACTATTAATTACCTTTATAAACTAAGATCCCCGACCTAATAATCATGTTTACGGCAGTCCCATATTGTTTCATCTATTCTCGATTTTTATATCTTAACTTTTGGCCTTTAATATATAAATGTCAACTATTTATTTACTAAGAATATCTTTTGAATGCTAATTATCTAATTAATATATTCCCGTTTACCAATATCACCATTTGCATACCTTGCAAAAAGATATGCCTCAGAGATTGTACATTATGTTTTAATACAATTGTATTTGATCACTCTTATAACGTTGAAATTTACGTAAATATCGAATTTGTATGGTTATTCGTGTTGTTTTCAAACTAGTGTATAGTGAATCCTTTACCGGTTTAAACCGTGCTGCACATGCCGCTACATGAGTCAGGATTTTGACGACGCAGTCAGGGCAGTCAATGCAATGAGTACCGCATCATTGCATATACCAACCAAGTCTTGTTCAACCTACAGATCTGATCAGGTTAAGACTGATTTGGTTGTCGACGGATGCAAATCAGAGAGGACAGTCCGTTTTGGCTGTGTGTCTGACATGCAACTACAAGATTGTCAAGTCCCACTGCAAGTACAATGAGATTAGGTTATATCCTCTACTAAACCATGTGAACACGAATCGAAGGCAATGTTAGTCGCCAGTGATTGGCGCGAGAAATTCGGTCATTTGTCCGCTTCAAGTGATTCTATGATTCGATCTTGGAGCGCATTTACAGCAGTTTACGACGATCAACCGCATATATATTGTTGTGAAATTGTATTTGTTGATGAATGTTTTGAGATTTCAGATTAGATCGATCATGCGTTTCATATGTTTTCAATTTGATAATCGTCTTATTCAAATTCAATTTAAAAAATGGCATAGTATTGTTTCATATTTTCTGATTTGTTTTTCATTTCTTAGGCATTGACATCTAATATATGTCTATTAACTATTTATTGACTTAGAATATTTGTATATACTAATCATCAAATGATTATTTTTCAGTTTGCCAATATCATAAAAATCATCACCATTTGCAAACCTTATGAACACCATATGCCTGATAAATTGTACATCATATTTTTATATAATTGTATTTTCATTCTTATAACATTGACAGTTATGTAAATATCAAATTCATATTTGGAAATACCAAGTCTTGTTCAACCTACAGATCTGATTAGGTAAAGACTGATTTGGTGGTCGACGGATGCAAATCAGAGAGGACAGTCAGTTTTGTCAGTGTGTCTGACGTGCAACTACAAGAATGTCAAATTTCAGTGCGAGGACATCAGATTATATTCTCGGCTTCACTATGTAAACACAAATAAAACGCCGTGTCATGTGACACGAGAAGATTGGTTATTCGTCCGCTTCAGGTGAGTCTACGATTCGGCCTTGGAGCGCGAACTGCAACATTTGACCACGAACAACCGAATAAATATAGAAATTGTATTTGTTAATAAATGATTTATCATGTATTTAATACGTTTTCAATTTTATAATCACTTTCAATTAATAAGAAGATATTATATTTCTTTGTAAAAGAACAGTTTTTGTGTGTTATGTTTTGTTTTTGCCTTACCAAGTCGCTTAATTGATAGATATCTACTTTTTATTAACTGTTAATAGTTTGTGTATACCAATTATCCAATCATCATATTCCAGTTGACAATATCATTTAAATAATCACCATTTACATTACTTACTAAAACGATATGTTGTACCTTAGGTTTTAATAAAGTATAGTTGTGTTTTAGCTGTTTGTGATTTTTTATGTCATCGTTCGGTCCGATTTCGAACAACATTAAACATAGTTTAAAACTAAATGAAATCATTTGGACGACGCTCTCAGGGCAGTCAAGGCTAATGCCACAGAACTGCCCAATCATGTTCAAACTGCCGATCTGATCTGGTAAAGACTGATTTTGTTGTCGACGGATGCAAATCAGAAGGGGTAAGTTTGAATGTGTGCCAGTCGTGCAACTACAGGGTTGTCAAGTGTCAATGCGAGGACAATGAGACCAAATTATAATCCTCTGATTAACCATGTGAAAACATATTGAAGGCAATGTCAGTCCCCAGTGATTGACGAGTGAAATTCGGCCATTTATCTACTCTATGTGAGTATACTATTCGACTTTGGAGCGCAAACTGCAAGATTTGACTACGAGCAATTGTATAAATGTATTTAATTGTATTGTATGATAGTATAAATGTATTTAATTGTAGTGTATGATTTGAAAGTGTATTTGTTATTTAATGCTTTCAGATTAAAGCATAACTCATGTAACTTAATTGTGTTTAATTTGAAAAATCGTATTATTCATAACTATAAGCAATTTTCAATTAATAAGAATGCATTATTTTCTTAAAGAAGATAGTTCGTGCGCAATAATTAACTGTTAATAATTTGTGTATGCGAATTATCCAATCATTATTTTTCAGCTTGACAATATCATTTAAATAATCACCATTCACATTACTTACTGAGACAATACGTCTGAGAGATTTTACAGTATGTTTTGATAAAGTGTATTCTAATTGCATCTAAATTTATGTACATATCGACTTATTAAGCTGTTATGGTGTTTTAAATGTAATTGATCGGTCAGATTTCGAACAACATTTAATACATTGTTTATTTTAATATATTGTTCGTGTGCAATTTTTATTCGCTAAGGAACTTCGTGTCATTGATAAATATCAACTTTTTATCAAACCTTAATAAGAACTGACAAAATTTCAGTATCTATTACCCTGGGAAAGACAACAGAACAGACGATGTAAACTGGTAAGTAGGAATATTAAGAGTTAAGTGCGTGAACAACTCTTCTCTGTTTTAAGGTGCATTACGGGAATAAAGTTTTACTTTTTGGGGGATGTGCGTTTTCTTTTGTGCATCATTTTGATGATTCTCAAAGTAATAATAATGATGTAAATGATATGTGTATAAGGGTTTTTCAGTTGTATATATTGCTTAACTTTTTTACTTTGCATTTGAGAATAATATCATACGTAAATGAGCTAAGGAACATATCTGTTCATATGACGCGTAGTGTGCTAACATTAGTTTATAAGTAATTATATTATGTTATATTTATAGTCTCTACCTATAATTGTATATTCTCTAAATTGATAATCCGTTATTCATTATGGAATGAAATAATTCACTCGATCAAATGTGAGGCAAAATTACAATGCTAAAGTACTATTTTCGATTAATTTGCATATTCAATGACTATCACAAACATATCAAATACATTTTCTTCGTACGTATTTTATGCTGAATAGACAATAAATACTCCTCATACATTTGAATATATATTTTAATTGTATCTTAATGTATTGTGTTTATTTTAAAAGTCTCAATAAAAGGGTATTACTAAGAATATCACAAAACTGCTTTTATAAACCGAATTCCTTTATAAACTTTATAAAGGAGATGAACAATGATTGAACGATAAAAATTGAATGTAATGTGACTGCCATGTATTCAATTTTGTTTTAAAACTAGATTTGGAAACACAATAAGATATAGAATATATATTTTATGGCTTAGCGTGCTGACTTTAATTCTTGTGATAACATTTTGCAATAAATCAATATATAATCAAACTATATTTTCATAGGAACCTTTATTTTATAAGAATAATTCATATAAACTGATATTCAACGAATGCGTACCTAGATTCAAATACAAACATTCTATTTTTCTGCTTCTGACTTAGCACTGGTATGAATCGAAAGTCTGAAATATCCCAACAATTACACATCGACTTCTTCCGAATTCCCGGCTAACCCAACATATCCCTTCAACAGCGATTCGCTTTTAAATGTGGAACTAACTCAACAAATTCATTCATCTTTGACTCTTTCAAATCAGGAAATGAAGTCATTTTAAGTTCAGCCCCTTGTCAAGAGGTCCCTTGAAAATAAATACCGGTTTTATTCAAATTACAGATGGACATCGACCTCCGCATCCCCGATGAGGATGACCTTCCCAAAGGATACAATATTTGCTCGACCAGATACGAAAAAAACCTGATAATACTTAAAATACGTCACAGTACTGAGGAATGCAATTTTATAGCACGCCAACTTGCCCTGCTGTTAGATCCTGTGGAGCTTTCGAAAACTACATAAAAATATAAAAAAAAACAATTCGAAATCACGATCACTGCTGCAAAATTTTAATAAAATTGCAAATAATATTTCACCACGTGCGAATGATGATACACCACCACCGGCATTACCACCATTCCCCGAACATCAGCGGAGTTTTTATCAAAGTTGTAGCATTAATAATGGATGAGTGATCTGGTACAATCTTCAATTATTTGAAATTCAAAACAATTCGATCATACTGAAAGCGGACCGATTGGAACAGGAGTTGGATTTCGACCTATTACAAGCTGTGTTATTTTTCCAAAGCTCTGCATCGGGTCTCCGGATAACTTTTGGACCAAATCGAACTCTTTTATTGAATTCATCATCTCCTGAAACAGTGAAGTTTCATTTAGAAAACTGTTAACTGTTAACAAATTTTGCATTCAAAGAGTTTCTGTGTAAACCTATCTAGTAACAAATAATTTCAAAATGCGATCGGATAAGATGTCTGGAAGAAAATCAAAACGAACATTACATTGCTAAAATATTTCAATCATATTTACAATTGTTATATATTGATAATTTTGTATATTGAATGTATAACACTCGCGTGTCTAAAGTGATTTATTGAGATGTATATATCATATTTATCAAAGGACTTGTATAATACAAGCGTGTCTAAAGTGATTGATTGAGATTAATGTATTGAATTTTATCAGTAGACTTGTATATTTAATTAAAATTTATCATTATATTAATGTGAATATCATAAATTAAATTAACTTAATTGCTTCGGGACGAGGCAAATTTAAGGAAGGGGTGAGTAACATTGATATATTTTAGATAAAAATATTCTGTCTCTAAACGTGGTCGGCTGTACTTGATTGCACGGTCAGATTAACCTGAAACATCATTTATTAAAATTATCACTGTATTTTTTGTTATATATATCTTCAGGGTGGTTTTGTCCAAAATCGACACAATCGACACAATGATTAATATTAAACAAAAACAGTCTTTTTCGTTTAAGGAGAATATTATAAGTATATGTTGCTATATATATATGTATAACAACATGTTTAATTTTGTAGAGTTATAATTATTGTAAATGATAATAGTGATTAATGGGGTTATAATGGATTTTTTGTTATATATCTGAACTTTATCAAATATAAAATATCGTGATTAAAATTTAACTAAATAATCAGTAATTTAAAGGTAAAACGTTATTTATTAATAGGCTAATGTTAAGATTGTATATAATGAGTTTACGCTTTATAACCTATAATTTAACTTAATATTTGTAAACTTTTTCAATACTACGCCTCTGAAGTGCACAAAGTATACTTTCGATGTTTTTAATATTTGATATGAATATCTAATCGTTTTTGACTAAATATTCTGTGGAATCTCTGAAATATCTCGAAAATATCTGGTAATTATGCCCACGCAATCCTTTGTTTGTGGCGGCGGGTTTTGCGCACGGTCTTTGAGGAATATATAAACCGAGCGCGCCGCCCGAGCAAATAAGACCGGTTTTAAAATTTAGACCAAATTAAGGTTAAACGTTGATATTGTATTTTGGTGACACGCAAATTATTCAAAAAATAAAAGTAAGTTTTTCACTCTTTTTGGAACAAATAGTTCGTTTTATTTCATAAAAAGTAGATCCCGGAACATGGTGGAGATGCCGGGTATGTTGCATGTATAGGTTTGAAGTCACAATTATTTGTTTGATAAAGTGTTGACAACGTATGATAATAATGTATTATGTTATCTAATGTACGAATATAAACTAATTATTAACTTTGACTACTTTAATAAAATGGTCTCTAAAAGTTCTATAAAACATGTTCGCTCCTATTGAAAGTTAGTATAGATGATGTATCCCAACAAGATCCCAAACGTGATGTTTATGTCCACGGCAGCCCTGGCATTGTACTGTTTTATATTTTTTTGTTTTTTTTTCATTTCGTAGTCATTGGAATCTAATATATGACTATTGACTATTTATTGACTTAGAATATATGTGTATACTAATTGTCCAATAATTATTTTTCAGTTTGCCAATATCATTGAAATCATCACCATTTGCAAACCTTATAAACACCATATGCCATTGACATTGCCATTTATGTAAATATCAAATTCTTATTCAGAAATAGTCTTGTTCAACCTACAGATCTAATTAGGCAAATATTGATTTGGTTGTCGACGGATGAAAATCAGAGAGGACAGTCACATTTGTCAGTGTGTCTGACGTGCAACTACAAGAATGTCAAATTTCAGTGCGAGGACATCAGATAATATCCTCGGCTTCATTATGTGAACACAAATAAAAGGCCGCGTCAGTCACCAGTTATTGACACCAGAAGATTGACTATTTTTCCGCTTCAGGTGAGTCTGCGATACGGCCTTGGACCGCGAACAACCGAATAAATATCGGTTTGAAATTGTATTTGTTAATAAATGTTTTATCATGTATTTAATATGTTTTCAATTTTATAATCACTTTATTCAAATAACGATACGTTATTTTCAATTAATAAGAAGATAATATATTTTTTTTGTAAAAGAACAGTTTTTGTGTGTAGTGTTGTGTTTTGGCCTTACCGAGTCGCTTAATTGATAAAAATCTACTTTTTATTAACTGTTAATAGTTTGTGTATACCAATTATCCAATCATTAGATTCCAGTTGACAATATCATTTAAATAATCACCATTTACATTACTTACTAAGACGATACGTCTAGGAGGTTGTACCTTAGGTTTAAATAAAGTATAGTTGTGTATTCTTATTGCACTGAAACTTATGTAAATATCGACATCTTTAGCTGTTTGTGATTTTAATGTCATCGTTCGGTCCGATTTCGAAGAACATTAAACATATTTTAAAGCTAAATGAAATCATTTGGACGACGTTCACAGGGCAGTCAAGGCTATTTCCACAGAACTGCCCAATCATGTTCAAACTGCCGATCTGATCTGGTAAAGACTGATTTTGTTGTCGACGGATGCAAATCAGAAGGGGTAAGTTAGTTTTTAATGTGTGCCTGACGTGCAACTACAAGGTTGCCAAGTTTCAATGCGAGGACAATAATATCAATTATATCCTTTGATTAACCATGTGAACACAAATCAAAGGCAATGTCAATCACCAGTGATTGACGAGTGAAATTCGGCCATTTTCCCGCTTCAGGTGATTTTGGAGCGCAAACTGCAAGATTTGACTACGTGTAATAATATAAATATTGATTTTAAAATTGTATTGTTTATTTAATGCTTTGAAATTTCAGTATTACTCTTTCATGCATTTTAATATATTTTCTCTCCTCTTGACTGTACGTATATTTAATTTATCCCACCAAGATCCAACCTGATATTTATGTTCAAGACATTATATATATATAAGGTATTGTTTTATATTTTGTATATTTCAATTATTGCTATTTTACAACATAGTCAATCATATCAACTGCCCAGCTATGTTCCACCTGCCAATCTCATCATGTAAAGGCTGATTAGGTTTTCGACAGATGCAAATCCTTCAAACTACCTTTAGTCCTTTCTTGATTTCCGGGGTCACACGTCGTTATAGTTATGGACAATCAAAATTATGATACCATGAGATTACGCAATCTCCTGGAATCTGATCAGAAACTGGGGCATTGGCAAAGTCAATATATCAATGAATACGATTTTTTTCATCTCCATTTTAAATGAATAGAAGCGTTGGTCATGATTCAAAGTAAGAAGTATTTCATGAGTCCAAAGGGTCGTTCTAATCCGTATTCAATAAGTGGTTTTGTGTTGACTAATTACTTATTTTACATGTTGGTTTACCATGCCGAATATGCACAAAAAGGGAAATTTATATATTAGTTTTAAAATAAACGGTAATAATATTTTGATAATATTAGGTAGAAATAGTGTACAATAATATAATCATAATTGGTTTCCTATCGTCTCTCTTTTAAAGCAACTATTTATTTTATATGACACCGTTAAAGCCAAGCAGGTAATATTATAAAATGATGACAATTGAATTGTTATTAACAATATGATGTTTTTAAGAAATATAAATTATAAATATAGATGCCTTCTCCTAGCAAACCGAGTCATTTCTGAAAATAATGTTTTAAATTATTAGTATTGCAAATGAAGAGATAGATATGAATAAATCCAAGTCTGTTCGACTGCTTACAATTGTTATTTTGATAGAAGTTTAGACAAACTTATAGTCAATTTTTAGTATTGAACAACCAGAACAACTATTTTAGTATATAAAGCGGATGATTAATGTAGACGTTGTCAAATTGCTTTCACGTCAATTATACATGTATTTAAATACCTATTTAAATTCAATTTGAGTTAAATCCTAATTTTGGTTATCAAAAATGTTATTGGGTCTTATTCAGCCAAACAGAACACACGTTGATTTGTGAGTTCAATGGAGATATAAATAACTATGAATTTATTCACTTTTTATCTCCAGTGTTTGATCGGTAAGAGGTAAGGATAAAGACTATTCTCGCAAGTCCTTATGCTATACCAAACCTCATGAACATTACATACCGTCTTGGTGGTAATGCTTTACATTTGGCGCTATCGAGGTGTATCTCGTGTAAAACTGTAAAAGATGTTAGTATTCAACGGTATCGAAAGAGACGCTAGCGGCATTAACGGTAACACATCCGTCTTCTTAGCAGTTGAGTAGGGCCGTCGCTGCTACACCGATCTGTAAGCGATAAGGTATATCGATCATATGGACACACACCACAACCAAAATAGTATCAGCAACGGTCGAGTGCTCCTACAAGAAGTGCAGGCGCATAGATGTGATATGAATTGTACCAGTGTCACAATCCTACACAGCATATATAGAAAACGTGAGTTAAGCTTTCTGAGCTATTCAAATACCACTTAGACTTGTACGGTATGCTAACTTGTGTGAAGGAATGTACGCGAGGTGACAACGTTCTCTAGTTAGTGGCATACGATATTATCGGTACATATAAGCTGTTACGTAAACTTTAGTGGCATCACGTAAACACATAGAGAGGGCTGCTTATCCGTTTTTACACGGCTATGAAGAAATATAACTATCTATATGCGCGCGTTATCTCATACATAGGCAAAACCTGAGACTAAGTAAACTAGGACTACCTTCAACCGTAAAAAAACTGTTATTGTTACGAAAATCTAACCCAATCTAGACTTGTTTGACTATTTTGACTGACGTAATTGTTAAAAAAAATGCCTCATTAAATGTATGTCAATAGAGTGTATTAGGCTAAAGTTCAACTATAGATCAATTTAAATATTCAATAATGTCCTTATCATAATTAGACAGAATACAATTTTTTTAGGAATATTTAGCGTTGAACCCTCAAATAGGTAGTTAATTCAATTTGTTAGATTGTAAAGATAAGATGGAGATACATTTAGAGTTAAATGGCTAGTTATTTTTTTTCTTTTAAATACAGTAAGGTTTGATATTGAGTTAATTACCTAAACATTTTAAAAACAGTTTACTTGAACGGCACCAGTATCACACGTAATTATTTATTTTCGTTGTATTAACAATGCTACTTTTGAATTCCTGGCGCACATTATTTATTTCTTGATAAATTAAAGCTTAGTTAATTATATTTATAGCTACATATGTCTTAATTATTGTGATTTCGAAGTTTCAATCGTTGTCATAAACGTTGTAAAGTAAAATTATAAACTTACGAATGCTTAAGATTATAACTTTGTGTAAAATGAATAGCCAATGCACTGCAACAAATGTTTTGAAAAATCTAATTTTCTCTTAAATAATATATTGATTTTTTTTCTTTTACATTACTCGTTTTAAGTTTATCTAATATTTTTAAAAAGGGAGGAACTGTTAGAAACAAATGCATCATTAAAATCTATGTTAATAAAGCGTATTTGGCTAAAGTTCAACTATAGATCAATTTGAATATTCAAGAGACGAAATTTTAGGAAAAAATCTATTTGGTTTCTGCTAAATACGAGAATCAACAACAACTCGTGCGCGTGGAAATGAAATTTTGGATCAGCAAAAAAGCTCTCACGTTCAATCGATTCAAACAAGGGCCACAGCCCTGTGCACGAATCGATAGCAGATGCAGCCAAATTCAAAAAGATGCTGCGCCAGTTGTTAACGAACAGGTATTACCTAGAGACATGAGTGAAACAAGCACAAATAACACTCAAAAAGGAACAAAATCAAACATATTTAATCAAACCACAAGCATATTTCGCTGGGTCATGAACCGATCACATGAATTCGGAGGCCAAATACACACACATACATCACACAAATGAACCAAAATATAAGTATGTCAAATATGATATGTATAAGGTTGACTCGGGATAGTTTGAGTATCTTGTACACTTTAAAATGTAGGCCAAACTCACCCGGAGTGAAAGGCGAAACACGTTGCAATTAACTTACGGGGAAATTCACAAAAGGTCTTATCTCCTTCCCGAGGAAAAGAGAACCTTTAAGGCTCTGGTAAATGAATTAAAGGATAGAGTTGGTACTGAGGGACAATCCGAAGTATACAAAGCGAAAAAGAATGTTACGAAGAAAAGTTCGAAGGACTTATCAAGAATTGGCAGAGAATATAACAGTCATGAAAGCATATCCATCTACATCTCAGAACATTGTAAATTATCTAACACTGGAGGAACTCGTAGAGGCCATAACGGATCCTGAAGTCAAGATTCATGTCAAAACTGCCAAATATGCAAATGTGCGTAAAGGAGCAGTTAGAGCATGTAAAACAGACACACGTTATGCATCTGAGTGATGGGTCACCTAATCGGCCAAAATGACTGGTAAATGAGATAAAAGTTGCTCAGAACTCATATCCAGATAATACTCATAAAAAATCGAGCACCGCATAATAATAAACATAAAGGTGTTCTGCAAATCAAAGAAGGTTCAAACGTAGATACTGCTTTAAACCAAGCATCCGATAGATTGGACCAATTTAATAAAATGCAACATAACGCGATTCAAATGCAACCGAACACGAATCAAATGCAACAAAGCACGAACCAAGGTTTTACGTAAGACGAGAGGGAACCTAATCCTTATGGACCTCCCAGAGATAATTTTTCCCGCGGGGATAGAGAAATTTCACTTACACGGGACATTGGTACAATAACCGTTAAAACTATGAAAACCAAAACGCAAATAGAAATGATTCGAGAAACACAAGCATGGCTCAGGCTCCTACAAGAGGACGATAAGAACCAGTGACGGGTAGGGCTGGAAACCCATTATCAAGGCAGGACAACTAGAACAGACTGGAGAAGTGGGTAACAATCCAGTCGATGAAAGACGACCAATACAGCATGTTGTCAACGCTAGTGAATACTGGTATTGCTGGGTTATATTTTAAAAGTAAAGTATAAAATCAAAGATAAAGACCTTATTATCGAGACAGGAAGCAGCATTACTATTTTAGCTAGCTCCATATTTAAGGAAATGGACCAGCAAAACTAGTTTCATCTCAACGAATTCCCATCGAAGTTATATTTAGAGGATGGTAGCAAACTGTCTATATTAGGAATGACAAGACTCTCTTTTAGATTTGACGATTTTAAGAAAAAATCATGAAACGCTCATAGCGGATATTGAATCGGATGGTCTCATAGGACTAGAATTTATCAAAACAAAGAATTGCGGGATATGGTCCTTTGTTATTGGGGGGCATAAACTCAAATTCAATCTATGCAAAAGCTGCTGCCGCATTTTATCATCACAAATGGTTACCATACCACCTCATACAGATTATGTAGTGCAATGAAGAGCAGAGAATAGTAAGAGGTCGGGACATTGCTCTATAACTGAACCCGCACAAGCTATACAGTGGCTTAGCACCAGGTCGGATGCTAGTAAATCCCAACAAGGGTATACTACCTGTGTGCATAGCTTATCCTTTTAGATGAGCCAGTGGTCTGTCGTAAAGGTACCATATTGAGCAACGCTGTTCCTACGTTAGATATTCGAGCCTTTGGGGGAACCATTGCGAACTCGGTAACTCATATCACCTCTGAAAAGTGGGATGCAAACATTGATGTTGAAAAACCCAGTGCAAGGTACATTGCCTTTTCATTTACCAGATCTTTAGGATAAAAGTTCTTTTGATTTTTCCGAGAAACAGTATGATAAACACCGAATGTTCTGTGGAATTATTCAAACGTATTTAGCTCGGGTTGGAAACTGTGATATAACAGAGCACAACATTTCAACAAGGGATCATAAACCTGTGACATTATCACCTCGTCAAGTACCTATTCATTTTGGAGAAGCGGTCGACAAATAGTTAGATATGGGTATCGTCAAACCTTCTGCAAGACCATGGTATTCATGCATTGTAGTAGTTCGGAAACCTGATGGTTCTTTTCGCCTATCTTTAGACATACGCGCTGTAAATGCATGGACAAAACATGATAGCTATTCCTTTCCTAGAACATATATCTGTTTACAGAATATTCATGGCTGTCCGTATTTATCGACTTTAGATTTGTATTCAAGGTTCAATCAGACTATGTGAGATCAGCAAGATTCATGTGAAACAAGTTTTAAAACGGCAAAGGGAAGTTCTAAACATGTAACTTTACCCTTAGATCTCCAGGGAGGACCAGCAACATGCCAGATACTTATGAATACTATAATGACTGGAAATCCGCTAGGTAGACGACTATGCAACTATATGGACGATTTGATTACGCATACACCTAGTTTTGATAACGCTCTTGAAGCCGAAGTTGTGTTTCGTTTGTTTTAAACGATCTCTGTATTCGAGTCCCATTTTAGCATGTTCAAATGAAACCGACACTTTTATTGTCGATACGGATGCCTCTCTTCACTCAATCGGTGCTGTATTATCACAAGTACAATATGCTGGCTCCAAAATTATATCAAAAGCAACAACTGAATTATTACACTACAAGAAGTTAACTATTAGCTTTAGTCCAGTGTGTACCAAAGTGGAAAAAAAAATTGTTCAGTTGAAAAAATCCCGAAGGTCTAATAGCAAGATAACATAAAAGTCTAGGCGAATTCGAATTTGAAATCGAACAAAGAAGCGGTAAAAAATAGCGGTGAGAAAACTAAAGCGTTTAAAACGAAATCAAAAGAAAAGAACAACGAAAATAATGCTCAATCGCCAGAGACTGAGTAAAAAACGTTGTTAATCAAATATAGCAAATGCTAATAAATGATCATACTTATTGCTCTCCCAACGCACCAGATTAAGGCCCTTAGTTAGATCAAACAGATACTTCCGGTAATGAAGAGTCCAACCAGGTGACCAGAATTGGTTACAGGGATATACGCCAGGTACTCTAAAAACAAAGCCTTCATTAAATGAAGATGCTCCCGTGAACCTAGCAATAAATCATTATGATCTAACGTTCTTTTTCAGAAGGAAAAAAACAGTAGATCATATTGTGCAATTGATCTTGCCTCAAAGACTAGAAATACTGTGTTAGTAGCGTTGCATGATGGACAACAAGTTTGTCACTTAGGTGAAGATAAAACGTGTACATGGGTCTGATTGGCTGAGAAATTGTCATGTCTGCAATTCTTAAAAGCATAGCCCAAACACTAAAACGGCACCATTAGAAAATGTGTTGTTCGGCGCACCTTTGGAACAAGTAAGTCTTGATTTAGTTGGACCTTTTAAACTAGTGACAACAATTGCTATATTTTAGTCCATTGAGATGCCTTAGCTTATACTTCGGTAAAAGAGTCGATTGTAAAATTCGGAACACCAAGGATTATTCACAGCTACTGGGGAATACAGTTTACTTCTTCTGTGCTTTGACAAATGTGTAAATTATTAGGAATTCATCAAACTCTAAATATCAGCTAACATACAAGAGGAAACGGTAAAAAAGACGTAAAAAACGTATAAATTGTATAATAGAACGTTTACTCGCGATGACTATATGCACAAATCAATCCGATTGGTCTCACAAGTTACCCCATGCTGTAGCGGCATACCTTGCCACACCACATAAATCAACAGGGCTAACACTGTATCAACTCAGGTTCGGACGTGAAGTTGTTATACATATCGGTCTCATGAAAGAATAAATTAACAAATTTATAATTTATACTGCCTTAAATATGAAACGTCGTGTAACATTGCAAACATACATTTGATGAAAAAGAAAGAAGAAATAAGAAAGAAAAAGACGATTTTCTCAGGACATCCCTATGCCTTACATAGAAGAACAGTAGTTTTTTTCCTGCGCTATAGCACTGTTGTTTCGGTCGCAATATTTTGTTTCAGTGTGATTTTGTTCTGTGAACTGTGATGTGATTTAGGCATATCCTAAACATTTTGAAGATCAGGGATCATCATCATCTTTAGCCGTCACTTTTACACGGAAGTTTACGTGATCTCGTAACATTATTTTTAATGTATGCTATCATTGAAAAAACCTGGGACGGGGAGAGGAGTTTTAAAAATCAATATGGACGTTTTAGAAAGTGATATTAATAATATGTTAGAGTATAAACAAATCTTATGGCTTTTAAGCATATTTAATGTCTAATTTTATTTTTTCTTGCATAGTTTTGTTATTTATATACGTTTTAAAAGGGTTGATAACCAACTGTTTATTAAGCTATTATTTCATAAATATTTAGTTAATATATTAAGTTATAATGTGTTAAATTTGACTTTTGTTCCTTCGAAATAGCCTTATTGGGGAAATTATAATGTGTTTATTATTAAATAACTCAACACCAGTCGAGAACAGCGTTATTTTTTTCGGGTGAAATTGGGGTCTTTACAAAATTCGTTATAACGAAGTCAATTTCGGGGGAAATTGCGTCAAAACAGTTTTAGGGTGTGAATTATGTATATGTGTATATTTGACAATATTAGTAATTATCAAAACTTATAGCTACATATATCAACAATTAATTTTTATACACGCTTTTTTATCATTTACTGAAAATGGGCCCACTTCGGGTAGTTTAAGCTTTTCCTATTAAAATAAAAGTAGTTCGGCACTTTTTCCAGAAAGCATGTGGAAAAGCACGTGGTTTTTGTTATCAATGTTGCCTAGTCAATAAATATTGTTACTAAATGTAGCATTCAG
Source organism: Hydroides elegans (assembly GCA_001703475.1). Taxonomy (NCBI): domain Eukaryota; kingdom Metazoa; phylum Annelida; class Polychaeta; order Sabellida; family Serpulidae; genus Hydroides; species Hydroides elegans. The sequence continues at coordinate 167,342 of LQRL01090820.1, forward strand.
GTACTGTCATCCCTTACATCTTTATTCCTTTCATATTTTTCACCATTGTATAGTATTAAAAGAATTATATGAATTATGATATATATCTTATTTTTGTGATTGTCAAAATGTCACTTTTCAGATCTGAAGATGTAGATCTGAAGATGTATTTTACTTTTTTCCAACTTAAAGCATTTATTTCATATGTTCATGAATATAAACTTGTTCATATTCGAATAAGTTGCAATTCTAAATTATATTTTATATAAGTTTTGTCATATTTTACTTAGGTTTGTCATGTTTTCACATACATTTTAGTTCTATTTCAACCGTTACTTACCGTTCGACTAAGGTCTCACTAACTTTCGGGGGTGCAGTGTGAGACATTGACGATATTTGTTTATATTTTGATCTTGATTTGCTTACTCTGTCAGCTCTATTATTAATGTTTGATTATATTTATGTTCTTAATGTGATTATTTAATATCTCTTATTTACATAATTCGTAATTTATACAAGCGCGAGCTATTGTCGGCCATGAATTCATCTTACATTGAGATTTCCTCGTGAATCCTCCTGAATTCTCAGAAAACCGATGCACTATTGAAAATAGATATTTTATGTTAAAAAATGGCTTATTTAGCTATAATATGATTATTTAAAGTAATGTCTATGCTATTAAAAACAATTAATTATACTTTAAATATTTTGAATATGAATTTGCACATAATAAAATAAAATGGTTGATGTATTAATATTTGAACAATGAATATGACGTCACAACATGTGATTACACTGATTGTGTATCGTCGTAGACACAAAATGAATACAATACGTCATAGTACAATGTTTGCCGAGTGAACAGTGACGACCTACTTTACGATCAAATCTATATAAAAGGGCATGTATTTCAATATATCATCACCAGTGGTTGCCTTTACGACGTTGAAAGTCCGAAATAAACATTTAAATAACTAGCTTAGAGAAAGCTGTGATTATAAACCACGAATAATTGTAAGTATTAAGGTTTAAGAAGGGTTATTTTCTTCTTTAAGAATACTGTTCAATTTTAACAGGATATTATGTGTATCTTAAAAATTCCCAACACATCAAAATCATTTCACAAATTGGATTCTAATAACATCACTAACAAAAGGCTTATGTAAATAAAACATTGTATATGGAATATTTAGGTACCCGTTGTTTAATTAAAGAATAGTTTAAATTTGCTTCAAATGTGCAACTAATGTTTACGCTGATTTGAATAATATTGTTAATAAGATAAATATTTCAACTTGATTTTATCAAATACACTATCAGCAAAATGCTATTATGTGAATTCGATATTAAGCTCTTTTCATTTTATTTTCATTCTGAAAAATAATTTGGTTGTAATTTGAATATGAGAAGCAAAATGAACATGGAACACTTAAATATACATTTTAAGAGCGCCTTTAAAAAAGATAATTTTGTGATTTTACTGAATTATTCATTTTGTTAAACCTGAAATAATATTTGTTGAATTTAATTTGCCGAAAGTATTGTACAGACAATCACACATTCAGTAATACGTTACTATATCGTGTAATTTTTAAAGCAATATTTGTTAATCACATGAATGAAAGATATATATGACATTTGAAATGTACCTGCGGAAATCACGAATTGATTCCAAATGCCTTTTCAAACGATACAATTGATAATGCTATATAAATCCATATGGACCAATGTACACCTCATTCATATCACATTTTACGTTTTATTTATGTTAACAAAATCCGTGTTTACTGAAATGGTAAACAAAATGAAGCAAGAGTGTAATCCATATTGTGTTTTTATCCCGTTATGATGCAGCTTTACCACAAAAATATGCAAACACACTAACGCCAAATTGACTGTCTCGCAGTGTTTTTGATTGAAGAGAGCTCGACTTCAGATAAAGCACTATCGCGGCATCACCTTTTATGGAGCAATTTATGTTCTATCGTATGAGTTTTGTTGCATGAAGAGAGTGGCAATAATCTTTACATTAATGATGAAAATAAGGTATTATATGTAAAAACTCATTTCATTTCATCCTTTCATTGAATGTAAGCAAAGTTGAGCTGTAATATCTTATGATGACATTATTGAACTGCCAATGTTGATAGAAGCTAAAGATCTGCACAATAACACAACTTAAGTCCACTACAAAAAAACAATGTTATCATTGTACAAGGTTCCATATTTGAAATTAATGCTGTTCATCCAGTAATACAATTTGAATAATTGACGATAGCAAAATAAAGCGTTTTTTTCAATTTGTTTTCAAGTATAATTTTATTATTTATTTTAACATTAAGAATTTTGCTGCAGGTTTTCAAGCTCATAAATGAACATTTTGTAATTCAGATATAATGTCTGCGTGTTCGCTCATATAAATGAAACGTTATCTTTAAAAAAAGCGTTGTAAGTTTTATTTTCATAAACGGGGTTTCATTGACAGTTGTAATTTTATTATAGATCCATATGCGTTATATTGCACATCATTTATAAATCATCATAAAATAGTGTATTTTACTATAAATAAGCAAAACCTACCACTAAATTAACATCATGTTAAACAACATGTTTTTTTATTCCTTAACAGCTAAGATCAAATAAAAATTGAGTTTTATCGATTAATCGAAAATAGTGCATACTTACTTTTTTATGTTCACATCAAATTAGATAAATAGTTTAATGTAGTGTATTTTATCAGTATTTATTTTAACTTGAAACTGTTCAGTATTTATCCGTTTATTGAACATCTGTACATAGGAACACTAATATTAAACATTAGTGTTTAAATTAAACTACGCAGATATTTCCACAAACTTGGAACAAAAAGCGCATGTTCATCATAGCTGTAGAATTTATTGTCAAGAGGCAAAGTCTAGCGCGTGCTGAATCTTAATTCACAGCGGCTAGGTCAATGCTACGTCAATGTAGTTTAAAGATATAACAAGGGTGGCAAACAGGTGCAAATAAATGTTCAATACCAATATGCTTATTTTTATGCATTTAACTTTGTTAACATTTATAACGGTTTAATAGAACTATTGTCCTGCATTTGCAACATATAATTCATTTTCAATAGCATATTTTAATAGTGACAGTAACAGTATAACTACCAATATTGCTAAGCATAACAATTTTTATATTATTTTTTTGATTAGGCACATATCATGCCATTTACCATGGATGTTTGTTCAATTGATGTAAACGTATTGTAATTCATGAGCCATAATCCTATTCCGTTTTAAGATAACTTTATGTTCTTAGACACTCTATGCATAATTACGCAATATTTTCACATGTTTATTTTTCCTTTTGATGTGTGTGCTGATTCTGAAGAGAGTTTGATTGAATATAAATGTTGTTCATTATCAAAAACAGACATTTCGTGAAGCCTCAGGTTCGAGTAATTTGTCTAATTTATCACGTTTCGAATCAATTATTGATTTAAGTGCTAACAGAAACACCATGTACAATCTAAATTATAAGGTAATTTTGATATTATGCTTAAAATGAACTCATCACAAGCAAATACCACTATACATCGTCTTACATCCAACGTTCTTTTTTTGCAGCTAAACTGTCTTATTAAAATCAAGGCTCCTTTTCATGCATCTCTCCTTCAACTTATATCTGCTTCGTTCTTAATATTAAATGACAATAGACTCTATAGTTAAATATGCAGTTCCAGTTGATTATTGAATTATATATAACTCTGTAATAAAGGTTCACATAACAATAGCGTTATTAGGACATTATAGTTTTCCATACACACAAAACTATTATATGTCATACCAATTTCACAAAATATGACCTCGAACATGTGAAAAAGAAGCATTTGGTACCGCAATGGGTATAGTTTCCTATAGATAAAAGTATAGTATGTGTCATCCCGATTTAAATAAATATGACCTCGAAAAAGTGAAGGTGGAGCATCCTTAACCGCGAATTGCATAGTTCCCCATAGACCACATGGTATTATTCGTCATCACAATTTCACCAAATATGACCTTCAACAAGTGAAAAAAGCATCCTCTATCGCGAAAGGTTTGTCAGAATAGGAGTTGGTTGCCAGGATGGGTTCCAGAATTGCAAACACGAGGAAGCTGGCTGAGTTCAACCCAAGATATATTCAAAGCGAAAGTGACTCATGTAGCTAAACTTGAAGAGTACGACGATTGGAATAATGCTACCTTCCATCCGTTATGATAAAATTAAGTTAATGGAATGCGCGACTTATTTCACCTCAAAATATAGAACCATACACACGTTTTTCATGATACGTTTCGATTTAATATCTTCTTAACTTTGCTGGAATGACGCTCGTTAGATTATAATACGGGTGCATCGCCCAAGCAAAATAATTAAAATTATTTTGAGTGTTACATCTATTGTGAAATTGTGATAATGTGATCGCTATACGGAAAATAAACGTTAGTTATTTGGTTATTCGAAAAAAAACTTTAAATTTAAAGCGATAAATTTTAATCAGAACCTGAATTAAATAGAACATATAAAACATGGTTGCGAAGTTGAAACTATAAAGACCAAATACTCGACAGAATACATATATTTTATTCGGAATTTTAGGCATTGAACCAAATAGGTAGTTATTTCAATTTGTTATAGTGTAAAGATAAGATGGATATACATTTTGAGTTAAATGGCTACTTAATTTGTCATGTTTATCATTCGTTTAATATATTTAGAGTTTGATAGTATGTTTATTATCTAAATTTATTTGCTATATTTTTGTAACATGGTTAAATTAACAGTTTAAATAAAGTTAACATGAACGGCACTAGTATTATACGTAATTATACATTTGTTTGTATTAAAAATGTTACTTACTTATACCTGTCAGACGTAATTTATTCTATTCGTAATGAATATAGTGTATAGAAAATTTAATTGATATATATTTATAAATATAAACATAAAACTCATTTGTGGTTAGTTAACGGAGGCAATCGATGATGTTCAAATACATATCTTTTAGTTAAAGTTGATAATAAGAATATTTACAAATGTTTAAGTTAAATCAAATAATTGAATATTGATATGTTGGTAATACATATTCTTCTTACTAGTTACTAGTTCTTATTACTATGATGTCTTTTTGTTGTGATATAAAATATACTATTTGCGTATTTTTTATAATGTGTATTATATATGTTATCCTAATGTCTTGATAAATCAAGGCTTAGATAAAACATTAATGTCTACATATGTCTTGATTATTGTAACTTCGAACCTTCAAACATTCAAATAAACTTTATAAAGTATAATAGTTTTCTTACTAGATTATAACTTTGTGTATAATTAATTGAAAACGCATCGTAACAAATGTTCGATTTTTATCTTTAAAAAAGTATACTTCTATCTTAAACATATATTGTTTTTTTTTAGTTATTCTTTTACATTACTCGTGAGAAAGCATACGGTGTTTACTGAACCTGCCACTACAAAGAATTGTGATAAGAGTTATTTGTAGATGTCAATCTATTTTATAACAAATGTCGCTATACCCCAACAAACGTGTGTTGATGTAAATAAATATGTACTGATTATTGCTTAGTTATATGTTAAACTATCTATATAATAAATGTAATGCATGGTCTTATATAATGTATATCGTTAGTAAATAGGCATACCTATTTATAACTCTGTATTGTATTAATCGTTAACTCTTGGAAATATTACTACTTTTACATTGTGGTTAACTGAATTAATCTATAATCTTGATATTTGAAAGAGGGAGGTACTTTAAATTACATATTACAACAAACGTGTGTTGATGTAAATAAATATGTACTGATTATTGCTTAGTTATATGTTAAACTGTCTATATAATAAATGTAATGCATGGTCTTATATAATGTGTATCGTTTGTAAATATGCATACATATTTATAACTCTGTATTGTATTAATCGTTAACTCTCGGAAATATTACTACTTCTACATTGTGGTTAACTGAATTAATCTATAATCTTGATATTTGAAAAAAGGGAGGTACTTTTAATTACACTATAGCTGTATTATATAGAAAAAAACAAACCTCAAATAAATTTGAAATGTGATTAATCATTTTTAACTTTCAAAAAAATATCTTTGCGTTAACATGCATGTCATTATGACATAAAACTTAGACGAGACATAAACACAAAATTTGTCAACCTCGCCAAAAACCCTCTTGCCCATACTTGTTAAGCTTCTGCGTACATAGCATTTTCTAAGAAACAAACGTGCAATTAATAAATTGTATCTTAAACATTTAAACATCTTTAAATAGAATTCTCTGATAAATGAACATGATATTTGTTTATCTTTTCTTACTTATTTTTTAGAATTATTAGAAACAACTGCCTCATAAAATAAAAATCCATAAAGTGTATCAGGCTAGAGTTCAACTATAAATCATTTGAATATTCAATAATGTCCTTATCAAAGTTCTAAATAGATTACATGATCTATGCAAAGTAGCTAATCCAAATTCATAATAAATTTGAGTAAATTATCTTTTTTTATGATCGCATTTGTATATTCTAATTGTATTTAATTTACTGTTAATATCGAAAACATAATGTGATATGTTTATGTTTATTTCTTCATCTTTCTGTCTGATTTTGAACAATATCCATGCAACTATTTTACGGAATGCAATAAAATCATTGAAACTTAAATTTCCTTTTTATCATTCTAACACTGGTTTTAAACCAAATTTTGAATTTTGACGAACACTATAAACTTTTCACATTTTTAATTAAGTATTTTTGATTCAAAATAAAATAATATGAAGCGGGAAGCTCAATAAGTTGTTTTCTTTACTTGTACTGACTGCATTGTCATTGATGGTCTCGAGAAAAAAATGCATCCATTAAAATTCAAATGTTAACTTGTAAACGAAAGAACACGTTTTAGAGCAAGATCAATATAAATTAAATTTTTAATTTTCTATTTTTTTTCAGAACTAAAATATAATTGAATCGTATTTTAACAACGAATGGTAAATTAAATAATATAAATGTGTGATTATGAATTAATGGGTTATATATTATAGGATCTCCTATTGTGATGTGATTAATTTAAACAACAACGAAAATCAAAATGAATACGATAATCATCGTTGAAGTATTTAAAGCAGACAATTTTAAATCCGTTAAATTGAGATTGGATTATATAAGCAATTTATAAAGAATATCAAACGAAGAAGCATCTGAAAAATCTTTCATACTGATCATGGTTTAACAACATCCGATTACATTAATGAGGAATTATTCTACATAGCCGGGCAGATGCAGCATATAAGAATATGATTCATCGCCTTTTTGCGTCGAAACAACATTCCATTGCTCTGATATTGCAGGTCAACGTAAGAAAATACTATAATATATATTACTCACCCCGTTGTATATGATACTATTCTAAGATTGCAGTAAACTTGATTAATCTATGATCTTGTTTGAGACACAGGACGGTACTTTGAGAAAGACATTATATTCGTAATATTTTGAAAAAATATATATCTTGAATATAGTTCGAATGTGGTTTATCACTGTTAACATTTAGAAATTTGTCTTTGCATAAAATGTGTCAATGTCATGATGACCGATAACTTACACGCGACAGGACATTTTAAACTCTGTGTACTTTGTAGGATCCAGCTGCAAACATTTGGTTTGACTTCTGTTAGTGTTTATGCATAGTATTTTCGAAGAATAAACCGAGAGAAATATGACGTCTTCAAATGTGAGTATGTGTTTCTTCTAAATAGATAAATATGTTAATTATATAATATATTTGTGTATTTTTTATTATTTCACTGTTTTGTTTACAAAATACATAATTTTACGATTTATATTCATTTAAACATATCTTCTACGTAATTTGGGTTCTATTAAGTATATTAAATATGTTGAAAGACGGTATAATTAACATTTTTGACATGTGTTCCCTGGTTGGAAGAAAATTATCTAGATCTAGAACGGGGATGAATAAAAAGTGTTCATCAAAGCAGCAAATATTCTAAATACTTTAGAACAATATTTGATTAACCTAGTTTATGAGAAATACTCCTGATCAATGGCCTATATCTATGTAGCTATTTTTATGATGTATAATTTGTGATTGACGTTGTTGTGTTTACTAGTTTAATTGTGTTTGGGTTATTTCCTTTAAAAAAAAAACCATACTTTGGTGAGGTTTGCTGCAACTTTCATATCATCGACCCATTGATCATTATGTTTCAAAGTTCATTTTACTCATTTACACTTCTCAGTTGATAGTTTGCGATGGTGTTATCCTAATTGTCTCGCGATACTCAAGTGATGATTGTGTTGCAAGAGATTAATAACGGTGTTGATATATGCGATAAACTTATAAGCGAATAATAATTGTTTGTCAATGTCGACATACTCATTATATACATGAACATCATAACCATGCGTAATCATTTTTCAAAACATCTAGATCCTAAAATAGTTTTATAGAGGGAAAGGTTTCTAATTGCTGGGTTAAATCGTACTTTTCATTTTGGTTGTCAGATTTGCAAAAAATAGTATACGGCATAATATCCATTTTCAAAACATGCTAGTTTATTGTTTTTAAATATATTTCAATATTAAGTTCTTATGATATTTTTGTAATTATTGAGGATCAACAAAACATATCAAACAAACTGCAAAACATAATCTCATAACACAATAACTATCAGCCAATTTAGATATGTTTCAATATTAAGTTCGATTGGTGTCTTAATAATATTTTTTGTAACTATTGATGATCACCAAAACAGATCAAACAAACTGTTAAACATAATCTCATATCACAATTACTATCAGCCAATCGCTTTTCTGTAATTATGTCCAAAAATTGTGCATATACCAGGAAGTCATTTTTCAGGTTCTATTGGCAATATACTGTCAATTGTATATCTGGAACAGTCTTGGATTTCATCACGATTGTAGTGTATATGTTTGGAAGATTTTTCTCATATGTCAACTAATTCAGAGTTTATAAACAGATCTGTGCATGTTGAATCTCCCATTTAAAGCAAAATTTGTAAGCGAATTCGTTGTTGTTGATACGTTTAAGGCAATCGTCCGAACTATCCACCGTCCGGTGTCACACTATGTGTGGCTGGAGCACGTAATATGGAACTAGGTGAAAAAGAAGTAGGAAAATAGGCCGTTTAGTATGCGCCCCTAATCAAAGTGTGCGCATTCCTTGGCGGTCTTCGCAATGTGGCACCAATGAGATGTACCATTAACATGCTGAGTCGCGGGCCAGACACATGTATCTGATTTCAATGGCGTCACAAATTTCACCAAATTCTACACCTTCCTGAATAACCTGACAACTCTGAGGTGATCTTGTAAGTTTGTAATTGTATTGATTGAATTAGATCTTGCCAATACAAAATCACATCCTTTTACAGTTAAGTTCCCTGCTACATAAATGTAGTAGTTGAAAAGGCGCAAAATCGAACATCTGCCTATGCTGAAAGTGTGATATCTCCTATGTCAATGAGTGTATAGATAATGACGGTACACAACAGGCAATTTCAAATCTAGATCAGAGCCAATATTCGACAAATCATAGAACAATATGCCACAAACTCAGTTTACTTAAAATACTCCCGATACATTCCCTACAGCTATAGATTGACTTTAATCATAGATGTTATGTGATTGACTTATGCTTACTTGTTTGATGGTATTTCTATATTTCAACCATGTTGATAATGCTTCGGTGACGTATTTTACAGGTTCTACATTTTTTTTACGTAACGCCTTGCTAATTGCTGTTAGCTGTTTACTGCGGAGAGCCTACATTCATTAAAGCGCCAGGCGCAGTTGTAAATTGCCCGTACACACTTCACTATTTGTCGCAATTTATTTAAACGGTCAAGTTTACATGCGAAAGCTGGTCATTACTCCATTTCAGTTCCGTTATATCGTGGTGTATTAAGTTTGATTGGTCCTTCTTTAAAATAAAGAAGAGGAGGACCAATGCAAACATTGTTTTGCCAACAAAATTAGTAGTGCCTATCTTTGAAATCGCCAAAGTAGAGTCTATCATTCAAAACACTGAATCTTTTTGTATATTTGCCGTAATGGACATCGCATATTATGAAGTGTTTGCCTGGAATATATTTGATGACAAGTTAATCATGCGTCGTTCAAATAGTGCACCTAGTATTCCACGATGTGCATATAAAATCAAATAATGACTCGTTCAGTGGAGCAAGATTCCGTCTAGTCTTGGATGGAGGAATCCTGTCTCATAAAACGTGTCACAGTTACTTAAAGGAACAAATGTATAGTGCATAAAACTGAACTTTATATCGATGTGTATTTTGAACATATATAATCCTAATATACTGTGTATTTCAAATAACCGACTTTGAACACTGAGAGTATTATTTCCACCGGTTTTATTCAAATTACATATGGACATCGACCTTCGCATCCCCGATGAGGATGACCTTCCCAAAAGGATAAAATATTTGCTCGACCAGATACGAAAACAACTTGATAATACTTAAGATACGTCACAGTACTGAGGAATGCAATTTTATAGCACGCCAACTTGCCCTGCTGTTAGATCCTGTGGAGCTTTCGAAAACTACAGAAAATATCAAAAAGAACTCGAAATGTTTGCTTGCGCCTTAATGAAACAATTTGAGAAAAATGACAGATGTATAGGTCCTTGTTGAAAACAGAATATCATTATTTTTTATAACAGACTTTTGTTTCAATTTCCCAGATGGCCAAAAGTGCTCCTTCAGCGAGGCCAATACCATCAATGTCTGGGCCTACAGCATCACGATCACTGCTGCGAAATTTAGAGAACATTGCAAATAGTATATCACCACGTGCGAGTGATGACATACCACCATCGCCATTACCACCATTTGCCAGAACATCGACCGAGCTCTCATCAAAGCTGTAGCATTCATAATGGCCGAGTGATCTGGTCATTCTTTGAAATACAAAAAAAATACCATCATACTCAAATCGGACCGATTGGAACAAGAGTTGGATTTTGACCTATTACGAGCTGTGTTATTTTTCCAAAGCTCTGCACCGGATCTCCGAAGAACTATTGGACCCAATCAAACTCTAATATTGAATTCATCATCTACGGAAACAGTGAAGTTTCCTTTAGATCAACTGTTAACAAATATGGGTTTTAAAAAAGTTCCTGTGTAAGCCTATCTAGCAACAAATAATTTCAAAATATGATCGGATAAGATGCATGGAAACAAAATTAAAAAGAACATTAGATCGCTAAAATATATCAATCATATTTACAATTATTGTATATTGATAATTTTGTATATTGAATAGCGTGTCTAAAGTGTTGTATTGAGATGTATATATTGTATTTATCAAAGGACTTGTATAACACTCGCGTGTCTAAAGTTATTTATTGAGATGAAGTATTGTATTTTATCAATAGACTTGTATTTGAAGGAAATTTATCATTATATTATTGTGAGTATCTTAAATGAAAATAGCCTAATTGCTTCAGGACAAGCAAATTTTAAGAAGGGGTGTGTAACATTGATAGATTTTAGTTAGAAATATCCTGTCTCTAAACGTGGTTGTACTTGATTGCACGGTCAGATTAACCTGAAACATCATTTTTTAATAATCACTGTATTTTTTTGTTATAGATATCTTCAGGGTGGTTTTGTCCAAAATCGAGACAATGATTAATATTAAGTTCCAAGTCTTTTCTTTTAAAGAGTTTATTATAAGTCTATTTTACTATATATATGTATAACAATTTAATGTTGTAGAGTTATAATTAATGTAAATGATAATATTGATTAATGGGGTTATAATGGTTTTATTGTTATAGATCTGAACTTTATGAAATATAAAATATCGTGATTAAAATTAAACTAAATAATCGTCAATTTAACGGGAAAACGTTATTAAATAAAATGCTAATGTTAAAATTGTATATAATGAGTTTAAGCTTCATAACCTATAATTTGAGTTGATATGTGTAAACCTTTCCAATAACTACGCCTCTGAAATGAACGAAGTATACTTTCGATGTTTTAATATTTGATATGATTATGTAATCGTATGTTGACTGAATATTCTGTGAAATCTCTGAAATATCTCGTAAATATCTGGTAATTATGCCCACGCGATCCTTCGTGGCGGCGGGTTTAGCGCACGGTCTTCGAAAAATACATAAACCGAGCGCGCCGAGCAAAGAAAACCAGTTTTAAAATTTAGGCAAAAATAAGGTCAAACGTTGATATTGTATTTTGGTGACACGCAAATTATTCAAAAATAAAGTAAGTTTTTCACTCTTTTTTGGAACAAATAATTCGTTTTGTTCAATAGAAAGTAGATCACGGAACACTATGCCTACTACCAAGCCCCTCTTCTCGGCGCTGTGATGGAAATGAACTGCCACGATAAGGAAAGGCTATATGGATAAAGTGTGTCAAGTTGGACCACCAACAAGACCAGGTCACATCTCTGACGTAGGAAGTCATCTCTGTCTACGGCCAAGAACTCGATCTGTCGCATCGGATCTTGTAAGTTGTTTTATTGTATTAAATAATCTCGATCTTGCCAATACAAAATATCACATCTTTTTGCAAATAGCTTCTCTGCTATTTAAAAATAGTTTGTAAATAATCAAGTCCTGAACTTAATACTTTCAGGTAGTAGTTGAAAAGACGCAAAGTTTGACATATCCCTATGCCGAATGGATGATATGTCTAATGGTAATGAGTGTAGAGATAATGACGGTACACGCCAGGCAATTACACTGAAAGTAGATGCTATACTTTCCTAATTACGATTCGTAAATAAATATAAAGTTTTGATCACCAGACGCATATGCATTTATAATTTTCACATTAATTTCCTACATTGTTAAATCAATGAAACTATAAATGTTTATAACCATAACATATCAAACAAACTGTAAAACAAAAACATATCAAAATCACTATCCGCCAATAGCTTTACCGCAATTTTGGCATCTTATATTATTTTTATAACAAAACTAGAACACAGTTTTAAACTGATCAGTGAATAAAGTTATTATTTGAATGTTTTAGTATCTTTCAGTTAATTGATTCAAGAATGGAATCTGTATAAGATGGTGGAGATATCAGGATAACGTCATTTTTATGGCTCGATTTGCAATGTAATGTCATTTGCAAATCTGATTACGGCGTATTTTTTCGCGATTTATGTGTATACTTTAGACACGAAAAATATATTTTGCAGAGCATTGAGATGTTCGCATTGAGATATAGTTTATATTTCACAAATTATATTAGATAACCGATTAAACATTACATTAGTTGCCAATTGCTCCCACAATTTCAGAAAGACCATTTAAACATTTCTAGATTTAGCAAAAAGTGTTTGAAAATCTTTGATAATTATAGAAGTTGTATTTTGTTTCGGTGTCATGGATGCAAAACTGTATTTTACAATAAAGAAACATTATGGACCGAATAATTTTAAGGACATCTCGTAAATCACCCCTTTTTTATTCCTACCTGTAACGGTCCAATTCGCGTTGTAAATGTGTAATGCATGTCGTGTGTTTAATTCTTGATTGGAGTGACGTTTATGGAAGTGTTTTGTTTCATACAGAGTAATCCGAATTTTGTGCAAGATCAGATGAACTAATATTCAAGCAATAACGTCAGGACATACAACACGTGCTCCTACAAACTATATAATATCAAATGGCGTGAATCTAGCAATTTAGGGTAATAGTCAAATCAAGAGATGTTTGCTACCAACTAGTTGTCGAAATGGTAGTTAGCAACACTTTAAAAGAAATGTGTGGTACTATATATATATGAAATTTAGTTGATGTAGAACTACGTAAATGATTCACATTAAGAGTAAATGTTTGTTCGAAATTATTACTGGCAAGCAGTAACAATTGTATGTTTGATATCAACCATTTATTAACATTGAATAATTTGATAAAATTACCTCTGAACATCCTATAGAACATGTTCGTTCTTCTTCAATGTAAGTATGGATGATGTATCCCAACAAGGTCCCAAGCTTGATATTTATATCCACGGAAGCCATACCATAGTATTGTTTCATATATTCTCGATTTTTTTTTAATTTCTAATATTCATTTTCTATATATTGACCTCTAATATATGAATATTAAGAATATTAACTATTTATCAATTTAGAATATTTGTGATTACTAATCATCCAATCAATATTTTTCAGTTTGTCAATTTAATTAAAATCATCACCATTTGCAAACCTTATGAAAACGATATGCCTGAGAAATGGTACATCATATTTTAATACAATTGTATTTTTTATTCTTATAACATTGACATTTATGTAAATATTCAAGTCTTATGGCTATGTGTTTTTTTAAACCTAGCGTATTGTGGATCATTTACCGGAAGAAATTGTTCGACGCATGCCGCTTCATGCGACAGAAATCGGACGGCTCAGTCAAAGTTATAAGTGCCGTATCATTGCACAGAACTGTCCAGTCATGTTCAACCTGCCTAGTTGATTAGATAAGGGGTAAGTCAGTTTTTAATTTGTGTTTAAATGCAACTACACGGTTGTCAAGTTCCAATGCCAGGACAATGAGATTAAATGTTAGACGCCAGTGATTGTCGCTAGATTTTCGGCTATTTGTCCGCTCCAAGTGAGTATACGATTCGACGTTGGAGTGCGAAATGCGACATTTGACGACGAACAACCGAATGAATATTGTTTTTAAAACTGTATTTGTTATTTAATGTTTTGGGAAATCAGTACAACTCGATCATGTATTTTAATATATTTTAAAGTAAATAACAAGCATGTGATCCACATTTGATCAAAAATGAGCCTACTCTTGATATTTTTGGAGACCTGACAACCTTCATTATTGCTAAAAATATAGACAACCAAATGAACTGCCCAGATATGTTCAACCTTCAAATCTCAAAGATTGATTTGATTGTCGACGGATGCAAATAATAAGCGGTAAGTCAATTTTAGATGTATGTCTGACGTGCAGCTGCAAGGTTGGCAGGTTTCAATGCGAGGACATCAAAATCAGATTATATCCTCTGCTTCACCATGTGACACACAAATCGAAGGCAATGTCAATCGTAAGTGATTAACGTGAGAAGTTTGGTAATTTGTCCTCTTTGGGTGAGTCTACGATTTGACGTTGGAGTGCGAACTGCAACATTTGACGGCGATCAACCGAATAAATATGGTTTTAAAAATTGTGTTTGTTATTTTATGTTTTGAGATGTCAGTAAAACTCGATCACGTATTTCAATATATTTTCGAGTAAATAAAAGGCATGTAATCAAAATGTGATCATGTGCAAATCTCATCATGTAAAGACTGATTTAGTTGTCGACGGATGCAAATCAGAGGGGTAAGTCATTTTGTGATTATTATATCATCTGCTTAACCATATGAACACTAATCGAAGGCGATGTCAGTCACCAGCGATTGTCGCGAAAAGATTGTCCGCTTCAGGTGAGTCTACGATTCGAATTGGAAGCGCTAGATGCAACGTTTGACGGCGAACAACTTGTTAGATGCTGTTTTGAAATTTTATTTGTTCATAAATGTTTTGATTTTTCAGTTTAGCTCGATCATGCATTTTAATATATTTTCGAGTAAATAGCATGCACGTGATAATGTGATAACGAATTAGCCTACTGTCGTTTTGTTTGTAAATATTCAGTTTAGCGCAATCTGACACCATGCTGGACATTAACCTCTAATTTATGAATATCACATATTTATTAACTCTGAGTAATTTAATGGACGGACATGTGAATGTCTTATAGAATTGTTTTGATCATCTTGACTGTACGCATAGATAATATATCCCTACAAGATCTACGCCCTATATCATAGTATTTATTTTTTCTAGATTATCGTCATTTTTAACAATAAACAAAACCAAATCGACTGCCCAGTCATGTTCAACCCGCAGATCTCAAAGACTGATTTGGTTGTCGACGGATGCAAATCAGAGAGGACAGTCAGTTTTGAATGTGTGTCTGACATGCAACTACAAGATTGTCAAGTTTCAATGCTTGGGCAATAAGATCAGATTATATTCTCAGCTTCACAATATGAAACCCAAATAAAAGGCAATGGCAGTCGCCAATGATTGACGCGATAAATTCGGATATTTGTCCGATTCAGGTGAGTCTACGATTCAACGTTGGAGCGCGAACTGCAATATTTGACGACAAACAACCGTATAAATGTTGTTTTGAAGCTTTATTTGTTATTCAATTCTTTGAGATTTTAGCATAACTCTTGTTATTTAATATGTTTCCAATTTGAAAACCGTCTTAGTCACCACTATAAGCAATTTTCAATTCGTAAGAATATATTAATTTCTAAAAGAAGATATTTTGTACGCAATTGTTTTTCGCTAAACCACTTGGCTTAGTTTAAACAATACTACTTATATGAGTCAAAGCAGAGCATTTATGTGTTTGAAATTCGTATATGTAAAAAGTCACAATTGTATGTTTGATTAAGTGTGAACATCTTAGAAAATAATGTATATCTATATCTAATGAATGAATATCAACTATTTATTAACTTTGAATAATTTAGTAAAATTGCCTCTGAATGTCCTATAGAACATGTTCGCTCCTCTTGAATGTGAAGATGGATAATATATCCCAACAAGATCGTCAACTTGATAGTTATGTCTACTGCAGCCCTACTATAGTATTGTTACATATTTTCTTGATTTTTGATTTCTAAGGCAATGACGTCTACTATATGAATATTAACTATCTATTTTGTCTAAGAATATTTGTCAATACTAATCATCCAATCATTATTTTTGAGTTTGCAAACATCATTAACATCATCACCATTCGCATACCTTACAAAGATTATATGCATGATAAATTTTACATTATATTTTAACATAATTGTATTTGACATTGATGTAAATATCGAATTCATATGGTTGTGTGTTTCTTAATTAGTGTATAGTGAATCCTGTACCGGTATAAACCGTCTTACACATGCCCCTACATTAGGCAAGAGTTGGACGAG
>LQRL01090824.1:5637-20440 GCA_001703475.1 Hydroides elegans
TTGCTGCAAAAAGAACGATCACAAATAAACATTATGCCGTATCAACATCATGAAACGGCATAAATTTAAGGTTATTGATAAATATCTTAATGTTTACAGGTTTTTAATACAGTTCACGAGTTGATATTCTCATAGACCGCCGATATTTTGATTTTAATAGGGTTTTATTGATAAAAATCGTCGTTACCCACGTTACATAATACAAAAAATAAATTTGGCTATTACAAAATTTTGATAAATCTTAGATAGCGATTCTTCTTCTTACTTGCTGGTAGTTTTTGAACATAATTGAGTGATTTTGACTTAAAACACTCGATTACTTACAGTTTCGAATTAATATTACTATCGGTTCCATCAATTGTTTGTGTATTATAAAAGGTGAAATATAGCAAATATAATAATTATTTTTATGTACAAAAGGCAAAGGATCGGGTTAAATTAAAACTCTTTTTTGATTGACATAGATGTTTTCTTTAATTTGAAAGTATATGTATTGTTAAAAAGACAATTTAGAATATTAGAGTTCCAACTCAAATTCCTGAACATAGAACACAACCCTCATATTTTCCAAATTCTAGAATAGTTAACTCTCTTTCAATAATACTTTCGAAATGTAACTGAATATAGTTATTTAAGGGTTGCATATTGAAGTTAGTATAGTTTATTACTTGATTATAGGTTTCCTTATGGAACACTGAACGAATAATAGACAGCCATGTCTTATTAAACCTTATTTATTATTAAGAGTTAGTTTAGTGTATAATATGTTATTCTATTTCTTGCATTAAATGGTTTGAATATACATATGTTGACTTATATTCATTGGTCAATAACGTATAAAACCCAATTTATCGTTTTAGAAGGATTACTAATCGGCTTAGTTACACCGAATAGCTTGTAACGTGGGTAACGGTAACGTGGGTAACGACGACTGTTTATCATTTTGACTTGCCTCTAAGATATAAGTAAGGGTAGAGTTAATATTCTTAGCCTCAAACATATCAGGGATATTGAGGTTTGAGTATGATATAACATTTAAGAATTGTAGCTTGAAGTTGAGCAATGCTAACGCTATGCTTTTACATGCGAAAATCCCATGTCCATATTGTGTAACGTGGGTAACGAAGATGTTACCCTTTCTCATGTCTTTATGTATGGAATGAATTCATTTTTGTTTGTTAAATTATAAAGATTACCCTCTCCCCTTGTCAGAAACACAAGAATTATGGGCGAACTGTATAAATTATGCTCACTAAACCTCTCGGAACATGCGAAACCAGCTAGAAATGTAACGTGGGTAACGCTGGAATTGCCCTAATACTGGTATTAACATTCATTTTCCCATATATGACATACGTTAAAACATGGCGTCGTGTGAAACTCATGACCACCTAGAATGATGAAGCCATATTTCGTCACTTCGTACTATTATATACAATTCCAATAAGTTTCGGTAAATAACATTTTTATTTTGTTAGATTTCGATTTTTGAAACATATGCACCGTAGACCTATAGAAATATAAATTCCTGACGAGGGGAACAATCTAAAGGTACAATCTTTGAGGTATTGCTCTAAGTTGGTGCATACTTCATTTCGAGAATCTAAGAAAATATCGAACTTTTATTGAAAAAATGCGAATTCTATTTCTGGGAAACAATGTATAAATACATTCCAATCTACATAATAATTAGTAAGTGTGCATTTAAATTTCTCTTTTTGGAGATTTAGGCCTACACACAACAAACACTACTGGTTTACAGTCTTTTAGAGTATGTCTCATAAAAAATACTTTGATTTCGTAGAGGTTACACCAGGTTGTGCAAGGCAGATTAAAATAAACAATAATGTATATTACACCCTCAAATTATGAACGCATTTTGATACAAATTTTACTTGATAGGTTAACTAATTTCTTTTAACATGAATCTTTATCCCGAAAATTTTGCCGATTTAGAAAGATAGGTAATGGGTCAACAACATCACGTCATTTGAGCCTATATTGAAGACATATTTTCTAATTGTGTTTGTCGTTTTCAACAATAAGAATTTTAGTGAAAGGGTTATGTCATATATTTTTATCGTGAGGTAAATGTTAATTTTACGGAAGGATAATTTGTTATTACGTTAATGTTTTTTCATCACGAATTTGAGCTCAACGGTTATAAGAACCGACACATTGTCATTATGTGATAATTTTTGGACATTCAAACAAACAATTTTAAATTGATAAACGAAAATATTCAAGATAGTTTTACTAATAGTTTTGTTTAATACTAAAATTTTAATTGGACCATATATATATCATTGAATCGTTTGATTGAAAATTATACCAAATTAGATTCAGAATTTTTTACGGATATCGTTATTGTTATTTAGATATTTTTTATCTTGTTAATTTTGGAAATTTATATGTATTTAGATAGGCAGTTTTTAAGAACGATGTTAAGCATTGTAGATGGAATTTTGTGTTTCTATATAATGTCCAAAATGGTAAACAATGGGCGGCTCACATATTTGCTTATGCGGGTCGTGTCAAAGACAAATAAAACTATTTGCTATTTGACAGCTGGGACATTTCAATATAATTTAATTTAGGCCTTCATTAAATTATTGGTTTATAGGATCCCTATATTCATTATTTGAATGTTAATAAGATGGGTAACATGTTCATTTAATATTTTGTACAGATACTATGAATTGGGATAAAACTTTAAAACTTAATGCTTGTCATTTCCTTAACAAGGATCAGTGCGAATGATTGGAAATTCACAGTGCTGTTCGATAAAGATGCCAAACATATCTGCAAAATAAAGGGTGGGAGTGGGGTTATTGCTTAGATAAAGATAAGAAACATATCATAAATTTGGTAAAATTGTTTGAGATTGATCATGATGTCATCGTAAAAATTCGATTCATATTAATGCTGAAAATGTCTTATACAAATTCTCAATTTCTCAATTATAGTTTATTCGATCGGCAACCAGATCGGAGCCCATATGCTTTTATATTAAAACTTAATATAAATATTACTCAGTAGTTACTCAGTATATGCTCAGTAAAAAGTTTTTTTTGTATTTTATCCATGCAAGTATTAGTTATTTATATAAACATGCAATCGTGCAACATGGGATAATCTATATATAACGGTATTTCAATTTGACAGCTTATTTGAGTTATGATTCTTGAGTTTTTAATGCTTTGTCAGTTAATTGCAGAACCACGTAGTCTACCTTTCTAAAACTATTCTTAAATTTCCCGTAAATGTCCCGTAATTTTCAGTGATGCTTTTTTATACTATCTAAATTGGCACAAATTAGAAAACCAAGCTGTGTTTATTATAGATGATCTATATCATAGATGACCAATCGATCAGCCTGGATACATTTGTAATTTTATACCAATTATTTGGTATGATAAGAATTAATGAAAAAAAACTAGCACCATCGCTCTACATAAAACACGCAAAATATACACATCGTTCTTCATATGACGAATTTGAATTGGTTGGTTAAGCAGTTAACTATTATTCATCATTAATTTAAATCTTGCATTTTGACCTTTGTGAATGAGTTTATACTCGTACACATTCATAAACACGCTATTACTCAATTACTCAACATAATACATGTATAACTATTAACAGTATCAATACCAAATACATAATGTACGAAGTCGTTTTATTCAAAAACAGCAGTTATTCTCGTTTGTTGCGTGACTTCTCCAGTACATCACATGGTCAGATACATTTCCAGTAAAATGTCAGTGAAGGAAACGCATTACTTCAGTTAAAGAAACGACATGGTTACAATTCAAATTCATAAAAAAGACGTCACTTTAAATACATCGGAAATATATTAGAGCTGCGGGCGAGCATTTTAAAAATTGAAACACCCAACCACAAAATTATGACAAGACAAACCAAAAAACTAAAAGTATAGTACTTTAAAAAGGCCTAGTTTGATGTGGTAATCAGCACAACATAAAGGCATCGTAAAAACACAAAATAATCAATCCAAGCAAACAAATAGTATATAATTAAGCTCATGTTTACTCATTTTCTAGTGAATCATAAGGATTTGGTAAGGACTCAAATAATTCATTCATGTCGGTTCATTTGAATTTTCTTTTTGTGTAGAATGTTTTTCATAAATGCCGAGTGTGTCCCTAATAGTAGCATAGTTGTATGCGGGTGCACAGCTAAAGTTGAAGATCAATTGAGTACAAATACAACTTTCATGAGGCTGTGTATTAAAATACACCAAGCCACATCAGCAATCAAAGATTTCTAGACACATTAATAAATATATCTTTTGCCAAATCGATTATTTTAACAGAACATAACAAATATGAATATTTTATTTATAGATGCCATAGAGTAATCATTTTACAAGAAATAAACTCCGTTTTGAGAAAAGTTAGGTTTGACGCCCGGAAATATACAAATATTCGTGAACCTCTTTATGGGAATAATATCATAAGATTGCCTTTTTGGGGTGGCATGGATGGCGATTGTGTTCTTCTTATGGTGGCGCCATGAACGGCAAAAGGCACTTGACAATGATTAGATTCAAGACATGTGACCAAGGCATACGCGTGTGGATAGCAACAAATATTAGCAAAGATATGTGTTTGGAATCAACATTAACGGCAAGCTCAAGCGTGTTGAGACAACAGAGATGATTTAAATTCAACTAATGATTTTTACGTGACTACATCTAAGCATATCTTGTCAGAAAAATTGCATTATTTTGAACGAAGTCCCATCAAAGTATTTAATTCAAATATGTATATAAATCATATAGGCATTTTAGACTCATATGAATGAAATTTATTTTCTTTTTGTATATATGTTAATTTTAAGATAGGCAAAAGAAATACAGAATGCTAGTAAGTTCAACTTGACATAAATTGATGCAATGTATATGTAGGATATAGGAAAATGCAATATAGGATTCCGTCTCGTTTACAGCATATGGTGGAGATGCCTGGGAATAATTGAATAAGTTTGGTATTAAAACGTAAACTAAATTATGTTTTATTTGATTATCATTTCTGAGTTATTTCAATTATATCTATCTGCTTATGGTTCAATTGGCACAAACCTATGAAATAGTAAATACTTATCAATCAAAATTTGAAAGTTGAAATTCATACATGAAATTGGGGCGGGGTTGGGGGAATATCGAATATTAAAATTCCGAAACAATTATATATTTGGTATATATAGATATGCTTATATATCTTTATATCTTTTTTTGTCGCATAAAGCCTAAGTCGCATAGAGCTTTAGACACTTGCACTTTACTTCCTTAAAGATAAAGTGTGAATCGTTTATTAAATGATTTGGCTTAAATTTTTGTTTGATGTTTAAACACGTTCCTATGCTAAGTGATAACGTAAAAAACAAGGTCTATTCCTTTTGTTCTAAATGATTATTGTTATGTTTTAGGTTTTTGCACCAGTAAAATATACTATTATCCAAAAATGAAAAAAGAAGGATCTTATCTATTAACGCTCTAAGAGCATCTGATATATGCTTGGCTTGTTTGTTTATCATACATTATACATACATTAGGAATGATAACGAGTCTTGATTAAAACATTAATGTTGTCATATTCTATCATTCCGATAAAAACTGATAAAATAGCATACCGATCTAAGGAAGCTTCAGTTCAATAATGTCGAAAATTAATTCAACTAAAAAAGAACGTGCAAAAGTAAATTGCAAACATTTAGAAGCGGCAAAATAAACTCAAACATAAGTTCTATATTAACGCTTTTTTATCTATATATAATTATTGTTTTATTTATAGCGTTTTTTTTATTTATAGTTGATTATATTGTATTCAGTTACTATACAATAGTATTGTATTGGAACACTTAGAAGCTTGTTTTTTATATATAAAAAGCGCAAATGGTGCCTAAGTATCTATTTTGTACGGCTACTGTATTACCTTTTTTAGGAGTGTTACTATAAATAAACATGATATGTATATGTTTTGTTATTAATAATTTTTGTATCATTGTTAATCTTATCAATTGACTTTCCTCACTCGCCGTTTGATCTACTTTTTGAAATAATAAAAATGTCATTTGTATGCATACGAGACAATGCGTCAATTAGAAATAATTACTTTATATGCATTGAGGAATTTTATTCTTATTATGAGAACTTCTACATATGTCGATTGACACCAAGTATCTGCAATTCCTGAGCATCAGTAATCATTCTTATTTCATAACTGGCATGAACAAGTAGCATATAAATCTTTAGAGGTTTTCACTGCAAATTTTCAGCACAATTACAGTTGGGCATGACTATCAAATCCATATATACCGATATGTGAAGAGTACCTCACAAGCTGATCCCCACAAAAGGAAATCACACCAAATTGCAGCTGGCTTGGAAATGTTAGATATTCTTTTTAACTTAGAGATTCGAGCAGTTTGAGGAACACATTTTTGATAATTGTGTATTTTTTCGTAATAAGTACCTAGAATAATTATTTCAAAGATAAATTTAACTTGCTTGCAATGGTATGATAAACTGATCTTTACAATATAAAATAGGCAATTTAGTCATATTAAGCATTTCAATTTGCATAAAAGGTGTTCCTCTTCCAGGGTGGCTAGAAAAAGAGAAACTGTGTAGTTGGCTTGGAAAAAAATGAAAACTTTTTTGTCAAATTTTATGTTCAAGAACCATTATGTTGTTCTTTTTAATTGTAATGCTGGTAATATAATATCGGACAATATCGGACAGTAACGGGTCGGCATGCCACTAAGTGGCCTGTACGATATAGGGCCTGGGGCCATATTCACCAAAAATCTTACATCTAAGTATCAGGCTTGAACTTAGAATTGTGTAGTGTACTTCGTGGGGTGCACTTGCGTAAGTTTGGAGTCTTAGAGCTATTCATGAAAATAAACTTACGTGAGTGCACTCGAGAGTGAACTGACACCCTGTTTTTTGTGGAGCTTGATGGTTTTTGGCTTAAAAGTAACACGTGTTCACGGAATCTTTTACCATAGTGTTAAATACAAGAAGTATTTCTAGCTACTGAAACATATTTAAGATGCATACAAAAAGGTGTGATAAAGCACCCAAGGCGTACAATTAATATTGAATCGACTGAAAGTTTCTACTTGTATTAATGTGTTAAATTTGATAGTCTCTATCATAACACAGAGTCTACATGGTTATAGGCGCTATGTTATTTTATTATAACTATTTTTTTTATAATGGTTTTTCATTATTATTTCTTTGATATCTATATTTTGTCCATTTATGTTTACTATCGAGTATAGCTTAGATTATAATTAAAGCTTATATGCAGGATATAATATATAATATTCAAAACATGACATCTAAAGTCTCTTTACCAATCAGCAATGGGAGATACATGTAGTCTACTTTTGTGTATGTGTAGCCCTTGTTATATTAAGCATTGAAACAATACTAACATTACACAGAACACCAAGAGATTCTAAGTATCTAGCCATTTTAACGCATATGAAACAAGAATCACATGTTCATTTTCCATGTTTCCTTAAATTCAGTTGAATATGTAATTTATTAAAAATTGAATAACATTATTTAGCATGGATTTTTATCATAACAGTAAACACATTTAAAAAATAAAAAAGAGTAAAATGTCATCATGGAAAAAGCTACACTCATTTATTTTCTATCATTAACATTTTACCTATCTAGTGCCTCTTGAAATAGCTTTCAGTTTGTTAATATAAGCTGAAATACCCTGTCTGAGAGTGAACTTAGATTTGTAGGACTGGTCAGAACCTGTCCTGAAATTATGCACTCAGGCTTAACATGTAAGTGCACTTACATTTTGATGAATATCAATTTTCTCAGTTCAAGCAAAAACTTAGATTTCATGCTTAGACTTGGGATCTGAGCACACTCAGATATGTAAGATTTTTGGTGAATATGGCCCCTGGTTTTATTGGTTTTCCTAAGAAATACATGTGAAGACAAGGCTTGTTCTGAAAAAAAAAAGCTTGAACAAACTTATACAATGTGGGCAGGCTCTTATGTTTGTAATCATTTTATGAGGAACCGCTACGTGTTAATCGGGGATATTAGAGTCAAGAATAAGATGTCGCTAAACATGTTAATGGTGTTGGTGATTGTTGTTAAATAAAAAAGGGTTCACTTAAAATGGCTCTTCTCTAAAATCGTTTGTGTGTATCAATGTCCACGATATTCAAGTGTTGTAAATTAATAAACTGATATAAACTGAATAAACCGATAATGCAAACGCATGAAACGAACCTTATGTGTTGTTCCCCAAAAGGGTTCTCCAAACCAAATAACAGCCGGCATTGAAAATTTGAGTAAAAACGTTCTAGCTTGGAGATTTGAGCAAACATCTTTTTTAAATATATATATCTGTTCATTTTCGCAATGAGAAATGAGAATGAATATTTCGAAATGGATTAAACGCGCTTGCAAGACAAGTGTCTAATAACCTGTATATGCAATATATGATGAGTAATTCAGTGCTTTTTAACATTTAATTTTCGGAAAAATATGTACATTTTCTGTTCCAAGCGAGGACAAACGGTCCAACTGGCTTGGCAAAACGTGAACACCGTTTTTAATGTTCAAAATCCATCATGTTGTTGTTCGTAATTGTATTGTTGTTTCAAAGTAAT
The DNA here is from genome assembly GCA_001703475.1 of Hydroides elegans. Classification (NCBI taxonomy): domain Eukaryota; kingdom Metazoa; phylum Annelida; class Polychaeta; order Sabellida; family Serpulidae; genus Hydroides; species Hydroides elegans. Next base: position 14,317 of record LQRL01090824.1, read on the forward strand.
CGAACAGGTCTTTTGAAAATAAACTGTATTTGGGTGTCCTTCACCATATTTTCAGTAAAATATACACAAGCGTTTTCTAAATTTTCATTGTGTTTTGTGAGAAAGCATCTTTATAGCCAAATTTTCTTATATAAAAATAAAAGTGTTAATTCGTTAATGAATCCAACCTGTCACACTTCAGCGAACGGTTTTTGTTCTTAAAACCTTTTCTTAATATCTTAAACACTGTTCAGCCATGCAATGTTTTGTAACGTGTTGTAAGGGATATGGTTTAACTATCTTCGTTGATCCTTTAATTTGTTTTTCGATGTAATTTCAAAATGTTTTTGAAGTAGCGGAGGACTTAATCAGTTTAAATATTGAGTTTGCAACTTTATATTGCAAAGGTGTTTCACTTATATGATATGCATTGATTTCGCTTATTCAAGTTTGAAATCATCGCAATTCCACGTAAAATACACTATTGACTTAAAACATTTTGACAAAATCATATCAAGCTATAGCGCCATTTTATGGAATAATGACGCTTTAAATTTCGTTTTAAAGATCATTTGCAAAAAAAAAAAAAAGGAATTTCCCTCGGCGGTCATTAAGAATAACGATTGCTAAAAACCTATAAAACATTTGAAAAGCATGCAACCCCACCTGCAGAAGCAAGCTTTATGTAAAATAATACATATATACAGTAAACGCGCTTTATAACTTTGTCACTCCATGCCCACACGCCAAACACTCAACGCCCGCACGCTTATTACTCCGCACTAAAATTGATTGTTGTTCACGCTTGCATGCCCGCACACTTATATGGGAATAAATAACGGATGCAAGGCATAACCATTCATCATTACGCTTCAATGCCTCGATTATAAATTGAGCTGTGACAATACCAAATCATTTAATACCTATTATTATACTTTTATTTAGATAGATTACCTTTAACTTCATATACGATTATTCTCCAATGCCGAAGTGTCTTTTATGTACACAGATTTGTTAAAGAGAATATTTACATTATATTAACCCTTATTATACTTAAAAATGGAAACGAAAACTGTTAAAAATGTCTTCCCTGAATTATTTCAAGTTATCTTCGAATCAACCGAAAGGAATATTTATATTTGACAGCTCATATATACTGTTTTTAAACACATTGTTTTTATAAGCAGTCTGAATGACAATGCGCATGGGACAGGCCAAATGAATAGAAAAACATTGTTTAATTATTAAGATTTCATTCTCTATACATGTGTTATGCAATATTTGGCGAAGAAAATATACACATTCCACGCCCGCATGTGTGCACGCCCGCACGCTCACAACACCCCGCTCTTAAATCGATATTTATCCTCGCTTAAATCCTATCGTGCGCACGCCCGCACGATGATGTTATAAAGCGCGTTTACTGTACGTGATATAGTTTTAATAGCAATTAAATCTACTCTTATCGGGTTTCATAACCAAATTCAGAATTCATTTATATATCTTATGTACCATTAAACACGCCTTAAGTATATAAAAATGTGTTCGCATTTAACTAGTTTTCCCAAAATGTAATCAAACCTCTATTATGATACATGCATTAAACATATTGACATTACTTACTGCACCAAAGTTAATCATACGTTTTATTTTATGATCATTTATTAAGCATTTTAAAATGTATATATTTTGAAGAAATTATTGATGAAATTGATATGGAATTAGACCCAAATTAAAGGAATAGCTAACAGCATGAAATTTAGGTTTTAATGTGAAATTAGTGTAATGATTACTCTTTGCGATAGCATTTTTAAACTAAACCAATTGTATGCGTTTTGCTTTGCTTGCCGTTTAATACCAATTCATTATTACATAGACTGTATTACATGTAGGTTTTGGCGTGTTTGGGAAATAGATATCGCATGTAATATAATTGTATTGAGCCCAATGATAGAGAAATCAAGGTTTTCTATCGCGATCGTATTTCTTTAAGTTTTAAAATAGGCCTTGTTTGTTTTGCCGTTTAATCTCCATAACTGTCGAAATTGATAGCAATCAATGCAGAATGATCACCTCTTTAACTGGTTTATGAAAAATTCACCTAGAATTCTAATTTTATTTTTCTTCATATCTCTATAACTGCTAATGCTAACATCAATCAAATTATGATTTATTGAACTTAGCACCGTTTTTTTAAAGAATTCGTCTAGACATCTGGTTTTGTTTCTTTTTTAAACTTATAAATATATAGGCGCGAGTCTACCTTTCCCGGACAGGTGAATATGATAGAAAATCTTGATAGAAATGTATAAAACAGCGTTGCTTTTATTTTTTTTGTCATGTGATTGTATTGTTTTTGTGGAGCAACTAGAAGGTCAGCCACGTTGGATCCCACATGGACCTCAAACAATCTTCGATTGCTGATTGCTAAACGTTTTTGCTGAATAAAGGTATTGAAAATAACGAAATGCTCCAGGCATACAATCGTAATACTCAAGGTAACGTCAAAAAGAGTACCCAGCGATTTATTCGGTGAAATATATATTCTTTTCGAATTTCTATCTTGCTGGCATTGTCACAGAACAGAATAGATAAAATATTGCATTTCACATTATTTGTATTTTCCTGGCATTTTATAAGAATAAAACCCAATATAAAATATGTTTCTAACAACATAAACAATATTCGGTTTCGAATAGCAATGACATTAGGGCAAAGAAATATAACCGATCTACACTTGTGCATAGAAGATTTACATTAAACTAGGCTAAAAGCAAATTATAATACCAGAATAATGTGTTGATAAATGATGTTCAAGCGTTTTAAGTGTATTTTGCTATTTTAATCATTTTAAATCTAGTATAATATGCAAGTTAATCAGCCTTTGGAAATGCCAATATAAGCTGTATTTTCACTAAAGGTAGATTTTGTGTTTGTCTTTAAAACAGAGGTTTAGCACTATAATGCATGCACTTATACAGTCTTTCGCATAAACAACAGCAAGGTCAATTTGCAAATCATCACACCGCATGGGACACTGTATTGCAATGACTTATGAGTCATCTAGCCACTGACTACCAACTTGCTTGAAAACTCAATACAAATCATCAAACAGTTGATATTTCACAACTCTGTGAAATTTGCATACGTAGCTATTTTTTTTGCACGCCAATCAGTTTTTTAAAGATTTCGTTTTCAGTTCGAGATATTTGAGAGTTGTTTTGACGCTTATAAAAAACAAACAATGATATGTTCAACGATAAAAATCTGGATAAACATATGGAGTAAGGTAAGTTTTCCCTGTATATAGATGTCATCATATTTGAAAAGCTCATAAGCGGTCAATCGTCGCCCAAGTGACGTATTTCAACGACTCAACAGGTTTTGAAAAATTATCTTTCTTAATAACTTAAATGCTAAGATAGAAATCATATCATTTCTAAATGCCTTGCATGTTTCATCTGAAAGTTGTTTGGACTATTTTATAACCCTTCACATGGGATGAACGTACGACTTCAAATCGACCTGGGCGCAACGTCCTTTCCTTGAACTTGGTGACACACTACCTTTTTATGAGTCCTAATTAGAGCGTTCCAACGACATCAGAGAGTGTATTGTTATTTTTTATCAAAAAATATTTTGTTCGTTTCAGAATGAGGAGTAAATAAACTGGAATCTATGGGTATCAAAACATTACTGGTGGATACAACGAACGTCCTTTTCTGAACGATTCACTTCCTGATGCCATCGAAATTTTATCAATTTGGAGATAGAGTTTGAGAGCAAGGGATAGAGATAGGAAAAGAGAGAAGAATAAGAGAGAAGCGACGGCACGCGACGAAGAGAGAGAGGCGTCGGCAACATAATTCAAATCGAAATCCTAATAAATTCATTATTAACTCTTTATTGAGATCAAATTGTTGTAAAACATTATTAATGTTCTATATAAAAATTCTTTTGTAAGATAATTTATTATTAAGTCAAAAACAAATGTCTCAATTCTTCCAATATGATGCAAAAATGTGCGATGTAGATTTTCATTGTGAGTAGTAATTCAAGCAACATTAATCTGTTATAGTTCCTTCATGGCTCTTATCTTAATGGGAAAAAAGGATGTACCCTTTGAATACTAAAAGAAACTGTCTTCAGCGTACTAAAAGTCTATTAGTGGCTCTTGTGTGGTTATTTGTGGCGTATACGTGCATTAGGCATTCAGACTTGTATTGTGTATATAACCTTGGAGCATAACGCATTAAGGATCTCATTAAGTATATATATACGAGAGCATGGCCTCTATTAATGTTTCCATCATATATCTAATGTATATGGGTACATTCATAAGTGGGGAAACACTGTAAAAGCTGACTCAATATATGCTTAAAATGTCCGTACATAATGCACTCTTTTATGAGTCCCTTATATGCTGGAGTTTGCAAAAATATTCGCTTTTGGCAAAATTTTTATAAAGGCTATATAGGACCGTGTATGAAACAATTGGGATCAACCCATATAATACCAGCGTGTAAACACTCTGGTATTAAAAAGATCAAAAAGTAGCTTTTTATATTCTATACCGAAAAGTAACGTTTCGGTATGTGAATGTTCTATACTGCTGGGAGTTCTGTGCAAAGTTGCTGGCATAATATTTTCGTTGTTACTGGCTGGCAAATTTAGAATAAAATCATTCCATAACTAAAAATAATTATCAGGTTTAAAGAAGTTTAGAGTTCATTTCATGCCATATGATGTAAATTGAAACACTTTTTTAAAAATGGCCCGATGGGTACTCCCGATAATGTACAGACTTGTCTTCAAATTTTGATCGATCGACAGGAAACATTGAAAGGGAGTTAATTCATTAATGTGTGTTGTGTGTAAATTAATTAGATATAACTTGATTAAATATAAATTGAGTAAACATAAATTTAATTAATATTAATGGAGTAACTGTAAAGTGAGTAAATTCGTATTAGACTAATAGAGTGAAATCAATATCGTTACTTGATATGTGTCTACAACATCAGAACTCATTCAGTTTGACATTGAAAAAAGTCTAGCCTGGAATTTGATTAGAAATTTGACTCTTCCGGGCGCAGCAAACATGATTTATTCGATCGACATTCAATTATAGCTTTCTAGCTTGAAAAGAGGCATAAAAAATACATGTACAACAATGGCTAGTATATATTAGCCTTTGGTGTATATGTATTTTTAATACCAGAAGGTAGCTCTTCTGGTATTCTATAGTGTTATGATTGCAAAAAAGTGAAAAAAAAAAGTCGTTTTTGAAGGAACAAGCGGAATTTATGCAATGTAAGCATATTCGATCGAACGATTTACAGTGTTTTTATATGGGGAATGTACCCATGTACGACATTGATGACCCATATAAGACATCGGTGATATAATAGAGCGATTTAGTGTTTTTTTCATGGCGAATGTACCCATATACGACCCATTGATAACCCATATAAGACATTGGTAATATAGTAGATATGCAGTGCTCTCATGAATGTGTTAGCGATGCAATTATAAATGTAGACTCAACAAATGTGAATGTGTTGTTGCTTATTATAAAAGACTACATCTAACATCCTTGTATGGTATTCGACGCATTCAGACATTCGCGAGCAAAAAAGAAAGGATATATTGTTGTTTATATTTCAAATACCCAAAATTCCCTTAAAAATAACGATTTATTACAGGAATTATATTTTAACATTATAATATTAAAACAAAAATAATGTACATTTCGAATTGAATTGCTTTCTCACTCGCTCTCTCTCTCTCTCTCTCTCTCTCTCTCTCCCTCTCTCTCTTTCTTTCTCTGAATTGATTACTATTATCTCAATTAAATAAAAACTTAATTAACATTTCGATTTAAATCATGTTGCTCTCTTCCCCCCCCCCGTCTCTCTCTCGTTCTCTCTCTCAATTTATTTCTCTGATGAATGTTGAAACAACAAAGTCAGGAAGGAATTGCTTTGAAAATGTGGCTCTTGCAACAATCATGAATGTTTTGGTAACCATCAGTTCAAATTTATTCAGTCGTTTTTTTTTCTGAATAAAAATTCTTATTCCTCTCTCTCTGATGAATGTCGATACAGCGACGTCAGGAAGGAGTTGCTTGGCAAATTTTGACTCT
>LQRL01090833.1:2373-14924 GCA_001703475.1 Hydroides elegans
GTGACGTGGTAAGAAGGTTGTTGCTTCGGGAGCCTGATCTGACCCTTGACAGAGCCAAGGAAATGTGCATGATGCATGAACTGGCTGATTTGGACAGTAAGGGTATAAACACCGATCCCGATTTTACACCAAGCGTCTGTGAAATACGAAACAGAAAGCAGAAACCGAACTCACAAACAAACTATCAAAGCAAGTCAAGGAATACACGACAACGCACAATGGTGAGAGACTGTCGATTTTGTGGTGAAGATCATCCGGTTAGGAAGTGTCCGGCATATGGTACTCAGTGTTCAAAATGTGACAAGTTCAACCATTTTGCTGTTGTGTGCTTGTCGTCATTGAGCGATAATAGAGATGATGTCATTGCCAATGTGAATATGATTCTCAAGTTCATTGTGATCAACGAAAGTGCAAAGACTATTCTCGGATTACCCGACACAATACAATTTCAACTGCTGCAATTTTACCCTGAAGTTCACGAAATCTGTTCAAAAGAAAAGGCATTGAATCCGTTCAATAAATACAGCAGTGCCTTCCGTGATAAGCCAAAACATACGCCAAATACAGTCCCAGCCGTCAAGCAACCAAAACGCATTCCTCATCGCATCGCCAAACCGTTACACAGTCCGTTTTACAATTCCAGAAATCATCCTCGTACGCATCCATTTCATCCAAATCGCAAACCGACAGATACTACACAGAATAATGCCCATGACTCTTCATCCAAGTGTCCAGACATCCATTCCCAGATTGAAAATACATCAGAAAGTTTCCAGATTGACAATTCTTCCAAATCCCGAAATCCAAGCTCTCGTGACATCTTACCGGGTAACCCGGTCAAAACAATATTATCCCGTAGATCCCGGATTCCGATACCTTTAGCTGTTATGTCACGAACTTCCGATGTTGTTTTAAATCTTCCAATATCATCCGTTCCGCCGTCTACCCCAGTTTTGTGTGAAATCCGCCCGATTCCTCCAATTCCGAAGCCAAGGCCATCGAAAAGTCCATCCTGAACATTTGTTACTTTTTGTACATTCTGCTGAACTATCCGCTTCTCAATTCAGTGCATTTTTATTCAAGTACAACCTCATCTGATGTTATCACCCTGAGGCTGGTCCCTTGTCAAGAACTTTCTTTCGATAATTTTACTTTAGTGCTATTGACAATCAGTATCATTAATTTGATGTATCAGATATGTAAAGTCATGTGCCTGTAGATCTTATTTTTGATTATTATATCATATGTATATTTACCGATTTTTACGTTTACTTGATAAACCAGTAGTTTTCATGATTATTTGTTTATATTTCTTACTTGATTTTACATTAGTAAATTATGATTATTTTTCCATATGTTTCAGTGATACGTGATCAAAGTCACCTATATGTTCAAGTAATGGTATTCTTAAACTATTGATTAGTTTATAAGCAAACAGCTTTTAATACGGTAAGATTAGTTTGATATTTATTTTGGTAACATGTTCACTTTCGTTTTTACAAGTTTGTTAACTTTTACATTTTTCGATAATAAGTCATCTTATATTGCATTTACAATAATATTTTTATAATCAGTAAGTAGCACTCTTAATACGTGTTCGTTAGATACTTTTTAATCTTGTATACATATTGACTATTGATCAGATATTTAAGTTTATGTAAAATTAGAGTGATAATTTAAGCTTTTATGATAGTGTAATGTCAGTTACACTCGTTGAAAAGAGAGATGTAGATATTTAGTCTTATAATTTAACTATCTTCACAGTTTACTTCCGGTGCGTGGCTTGCCGAGTTGTTGTCTGAAGCCTGAACTTTAATAAAAGCATATAAGTAAGCTCAACGACTCTCATTCATATCTACACTAAGCATTTGTTCAATGAATCTAAATAATAAGGAATATTGCGTTTTCATCTATTTATCTGTTTTTTTTACAGATAAATACATAAGTAAATATTTTCTTCTTGCCGAATTGATAAAACTGCTGATGAATATGTGAAAGCATTTAAATTGAAATACAAATAAGAAAAATATCACTAAATTTGACCTCTTCATAAAGTATCAAAATATTCATCTTCCGTTTTTATAAATTTTAATCAAGTTTTTGATAATAGAGAGTTTTGGCAAAAAATATTATCTCGGGATGACTGTGTTTCGGTCAGCAGATTCGAATCATAACCCAGTTCATTATGGTTAAAACCTAAGTTATTCAGTGAAATTATTATGCCTTATATTTGGCAAAACAAATTAACTGAACCTATAAATAGTTTGAATGAATGTTTTTACTATGTTGAGCATTTTGCCTAAACTCTCTAATAAAATTGAAATGTATTGGACTGGAAATCGCTAATATGATATATTGGCATATCACACAAAGATCCAAACAAGGAATCGTAATTGATTCCAAAAGAAAGAGCTTTTATGTTGATTAATTAGGAATCCATATCCATTTGAAATATACACCGGCCAGTCTTTTACCAAATCGTCCATTTTTTGGCGTAGTGACGAATAGGCTTTTTCCCATTTTGAGATATTGGCAAAAGAAGATTTAACCGTTTTCAATCGAAATTATCGAATACCTTATCGTTTACCTTATCATGTTACCTTAATCAATAAATGCATTTACTTATCATATACTTTATTATGTTACCTAAATTAATGCATGCATTGAAAAGTCATAAATCTAATTTTATTACTGCAATGACGTCATCAAACTTATTCGTCACTTTGCAAAAATTTCAAAAATATCAAAAAATTCTCAAAAACTAAAAGTGATAGGACATTGTAACTGTAGCATTTTATAGTCATCATAAAACAATGCTAAAATTTGGTGTTAACTCAAAATGGTTAAAAACGCCTATTCGTCACAACGCCAAAAATGGACGAAATATATAACATTCAAATGTAGCTGCATTCAATATAAATCATGTAACGAATTCTCAATATGAATATAAGAATCACATAACCCTAAAAACCGGAATTATAGTGTATTATACTCTATGAGTGTCAAAACATAAGACGTAAAAAGATAAACTGACATGATATTGCGTGATCTTCATATCACAATCTGATGTACTAAACGTTTTTTTTCACCTTGGATGGATTCGGAAAATTGGTTGTTCTTAATTCGTTGTATAGGCTACAAATTATGCTGCGTGGGTTATTCTGGAGATCGGAATTTTGCTGAATTTGGCTTCCCATGATAGAAACTTTGACTTTGATTAATGAATCAGTGAATTGAATGTTTCTTTGTATTTACGATGCATTGTGAATGCATATACACTTACATCACAAAACAGGATCGAGGCTTTTTACTATATGTTTGCATCAATTCATGGAATAACCTACCAGAAAGCATTCTCTGGTAATGTTTTAAAAATCTTTGTAATAAACAGTTTATTTAAATATATGAATATATATATTTTTTCAATCTGATTTTGCTGCATTTTAACAGAACACATACAGAGGGATGACATCATTCTGTATATTAAATTATTTTTCATGAAAGTGGTGTACATGAACATTTTCTCAGATAGTGATTGTTTGCTTATTCAAACATAATAAATATCATTTGCTTATACGTCATAACAATTGTCAAAGCTGTTTCATGTTTGTTTTTGTTTCGCCTTCAGTCTTTTTTGGTAATTGCGTACGTAAATAGAAACAATCTATAGAGAGTGCCACTCCAAAGAGAAAAGGTCTGACCGATAACGATCGAACATCGCTTATTTAACTTAAACAAATTAGACGATACAAGCTATTCCTACTTTATAATCCCATATCAAGAAACAAACATTTATTTTATCAAAATGAATATAAGGACAATACCTTTACTGATCTTTTGATCTAATGTGAAAAACAACAAAACTGCTAATTTCAATAAACTTTTTCATTAAGAATATCACATCTCTTAATAATTTTGATTGTATATAAAACATTTTATTGTTTGACGGGATGAACATGTACATTTTTTTCAGAAATAACATCCGTTTTATAAACAGTTGTCGTATTGTTAGATAAGAATTGCATGAATATCATAAAAAGGTTATTTTTTGTAAAACAATAGTTTAACCAAAACAATGGTGTAATAGGAACCATTTATTCATCAAATGATGCTTGGTTAAAACATCTGGGGATGGGGTTACTTTTATCTGAACGAGACACCCCGATTGCGTGCCAAGGTGTTGTCCTATTCTGAATCCGGGATGTGCATAGTGCATAGAACAATGCAGTTTCAAGTTAATATAATACAGATTATCATATTATACCTTCTTTTGTTCCTCACTCATATTTAAATTCTACATTTCCCCGAAAAGATTAGCATTTCTTCTGAAACGGTCAAGAGTTTAAAGGAAAAATAATAAGGTTTTTAAAATAATTATATTAAAAAAAAGAAATTGTATTATTTTAGTAATTATTTCAGAATATAATAATTTTCAGCAAAATGTGGTATTTATATACGATCCTACTTTTCTCACTTTTAACGCATAGTTTCGGAAAAGGATATCAAGAAAAAGTCGCTGAACATTTAAAAACTAGCACTATAAATCGGGAGGATGATGAACAATCCAATTTGGTAACCACTGAACCATCACAATATAATGTTTCTCCAAAGTCCTCGGAAAAGATAAACAGATTCGATCAAAATGCAGTTCCAAATCAAGATTCCTATTCTACTGAACAAGACTCATCGAGTAATATTAATGCATACTGTCAGAATACCACTGAAGACAGCAATACTGCAACAAATGAAGAGATCACAGAAGAACTTGCAATAACTAATCCATCCCTTCTAAAAGCAGAGGAACCAAACATGGAGAAATTCCTATTCTTTCTGTATATAAGCATAGTCTGCGTTTACATCTACCTTTCCAACGGCATGGTTATCTACGTGGTAGCGCGCTACCGTAAATTCCACTACCCGGGCAATTACACCAAGTGTGCCTATGCAACCCTTGATATACTACTCAATACGTCGTCGCAAGTATGGTTTATGGTGGTGTTGTATGCGCAGGACCAAATGCCGTTATGGTGGTGCCAAGGATATTCCATTCTTACAATTACATTCTTCTTTGCTACTATGTATATGACGGCGTACATTGCACTCGAAAGGTAGGTTCTCATTCGGAATTATTCATAGAAGGGCTATGCGTATACATGTAAGTAAAATCCATTGAGGGAGGTAGCGTAGTAGGTAAACTGGCTGACTAGCTAAGGATGCATTAAATCGGTGAGGCTAATAAAGCAACACATATGAAATATCTTAGTAATTTTGCTTGAATAGTACTTTCGCTTGCTTTGGCTAGAAGGGATGAATTCGCAGAAACGACTCCTTTGTAATAGAACTGTGGCCGTATTTTCAGACAAAAATTGCAGAAATAACGTATGTAATATTTTTTTGTTCGTAAAACGAGTGTATAACCAAAATAATGGTCTTATATAGGAATCGTTTATTCATAATAATATTGCGTTGTTAAAACACATTTGAGGTGGGGTTGCATTTATCTAAACCAGACACCACGGTTGCGTGCTAAGATATAAGGCCTTTCCCGGAACTAGGATTTTCAATAGTTCAAGGTTCTAGCAGTTTTATAGTTCTAGTTTCATATTAACCTCATTCAGACAATCATATTATACCTTCTTTTTTTATTCATGTATATATATTCTTCACCGGCTTGTGATGTTTTGCATATCATCTGGCTTAGACCAAGGTACACAACTTCAAGCCTAAAATTAAATGTTTTAAGATAATTATCTTTATTAAGAAATACGTTGAACTAGAAAATCAAGTTTTCGTTTTGGATATAACAATATTCAACATCAGCAAAGTGCCGTATTTATTTTTGGCCTTTCTCCTCACTCTAGCAACGCATGGCCTCGGGAAAGGGTACCAGAATAAAATACCTGAACATATAACTACAAGAACTCTAAATCAGGAAAGCGATAAGTTTTCGATTTCGTTAATCACTTAAATATCACAATATGATGTTTTTTTGAAAGATATTGAACTTATGAACAGGTTATATCAAAATAAAGTAACGATTCCTGATTCTAACTCACTGGATCTGGACACATCAAGTGATATGGAATCTTCTTGTTTAAATGCTACTGAAGATAGCACTGCAGTAACAAATGAAGAAACTACCGAAGAACTTGTAATCACTGATCCATCCCATTTGAATGCAGAAGAGCCAAACATAGAGAAATTCCTATTCTTTCTCTATATAAACATAGTCTGCGTTTACATATACCTTTCCAACGTCATGGTTATCTATGTAGTTGCGCGCTACCGCAAATTTCACTACCCGGGCAATTACACCAAATGTGCTTATGCCACTCTCGATATACTAATCAATACATCATCTCAAGTCTGGTTCATGGTAGCGTTGTATGCGCAGGACCAAATGCCACTGTGGTTGTGCCAAGGCTACTCGATCCTGGCAATTACATTCTTTTTTGCTACTATGTATATGACGGCATACATTGCACTCGAAAGGTAGGTTCTCATTTGGAATTATTCATAGTACGGCTATGCGTATACATGTACATTGTAAGTCATATTCATTGACTGAGGTCAGGTAGCTCATTCGGTGCTAAGGCTGACTAGCCAAGTATGCATTGAATCGTTTGTACTGAGTTCGAGTCGGGCTCGAGCCAGTTCTAAATATCCTCAGATCTCGAAGAGTCTTGGGTTCTCCATATTCTCGTTTCATGATACTAGCCTACTTTGCTAGATACGTTGTTATAATTACTGGTTATCATAAATAGTATCAAATCGTAATAGTGTGTATTGTAAAGCGGTTTGAGCGAGTCGAAGACCTAGAAAATCGTTAAATAACAAGGAAGTATTTGTGAAACACGAAAAGGCCCCAACCGCCCCCCGATTCCAAGGGGTATTTACTTTCTCGTATATGCCCATGTTTCGAAAAACCGCTGTTTTTGGACATTTTGGCCAATTTCGGCCATTTCCAGTGGCAAAACTGGCACAAACTGTCACAAGGCACATCTACAGGCCAAGACCTTTCATATGAGCCTATTCCCAGGTCTCTACGACCATCCGTTACAAAGATACAGCCTGGAAAAGAATCGATGACAGACAGACGGACGGACAGACGGACGGACGGACGGACACCCCGAATCTATAGGCCCCCAACCTTTGGGGTTGGGGCCTAAAAACACATTATTATCATGATCATTATCATATCAGTATTATATCATAAAAAAATGACAGATAAAGTAAGATTACTAATTTAGTTGGTAAATAATGTATGAGCCTAAAAAGATTTTTTTTTGCAGAGAATAGCAAAAGTGGTTGTCTAACCGGCCCGGGGCTGGTAGGTTTTGCGCTTGGACCGATTACTTTTTAAAAAGCGCCGGCTAGACTGGTCAGCGTTTTTCTCGGGATTTTTGTAATATTATACGACTTTCGAGCCGGCCAAATGTTTAAAACCGCCGCCCGGCAATTTTATTTTTCTATTTCCTATGATCTAATATTGCTATTGGTTTTGTAATCGGCATGTGTTTGCATTTTCATTTAAAGCTCTCTGGTGTGTAAATATTAAATATAATCTTCATAATCACTGCATTTAAAATGTTTTACTTTTTCATCTAGACGAGTTCTTCACCTTAGTCTGAATCAAGATTTAGCTTCAAATTTATATACTTTGCATTTTCAAAAATTACAATCTTCATAAAGTACAATATTCATGGCAATTCCAGATTTCCCTCAAGATTGTTTCTCTCACGAGATGCGTTTTTTTATTAATTTCCAGTTATGTTAATCATATCATTTAAGGTACTTTTTCTTCTGCCATCCATTCAAATACGTGCGTCTATTCACACTGAAAAGTATCGTCATCTGTACCATCACCACCATTGCGATTCCGTTGTCATGGGCCGTTACTACGGAGTTCACCGACGGGCGTTACGTTGTCAAGTCCATCTTGCTTTGTCAACTGGATGATGCCCATAAACAGGTGAGCGTTTATATATATCATAATGATAATAATATTTTTTATTCGATTGTAACAAATATAGCATTCGCACATGCATTTTGTTGAATTGATACATTACTAAAATAAGTATACTTGGTTAAAATGATAAGTAAAATAAATAATACTGGAAAATAAATAATACTACAACAAAATACTGGGAACCTTACTGGAAATAAGGCAAACCATACGGGATCTTGTTAGTTTAAACATTATTTACATTTAATATCTGCTCATTAGATTATACGTATTGTGGAGTAGTATATTTGCATTTTATCTTATTATATACCTTAATAAAGAGCACCTAACAATTAAAATGCTTACGTAGGATTATACAACGCTTTCACTCAAGCCTCATTCAATCTTTTATAAAAACATAACTCAAAATAGTGCAATCTTCAGTTTATTTTGTGAACAAATGGCACGATGTCGATATAATGGGAATACGTCACGAGATTATATATTGAAGGGAATTATAACACTCTGTCAGCCAAACCTGAACGAACCCGAAGGGTGAGTTCAGATATGGCTGACAGAGTGTTATAATTCCCTTCAATATATAATCGAGTGGCGTGTTCGCTTTATTACATACCTTCCATAAAGAAAAATCTATTTAAACGAGCAACACCCACTATAAAAGGAAGCCTCTGATTGGAATATTTTATTTATGTCTCAATGTTGTGAAATTCAAACGCATCCAAAAAAAAAATGATACATTTTCAAAAGTTTTGCGTTCTACAGGAACTAAACATATATAAAAATAATATCAACAGGTTGATAAAGAAAATGGCTTTCTGTTCATTAACATTCGGGCATAAAATACAAGCGAAATAAATAGAATTTCGGCTTTAATAGACATTTTAAATTGAAAATTTGAAAAAGTCATATGATATGTTATTTGTTTCAGCAAATGAAATGATAGCTTACTCTGTCAATTGACAGCTGTCAAACCAAGCCCTCGAGTGATGTATCTAAATAATATACACACACATGCTGTTTAGAAGTGTTTATCTGAAGACACAATACACAAAGGCTACTAGTCATCTCATCCTGATCAAGATCGTTTGAAGACAGTTGGAAACGTTAGATCTTATTGATGTACGATATCCACAGTTTTTCTCGGTATCGAAAAGAGCATCGTTTCAAATCATTTTTGACTCTTTGTGAATTTCGATATGTATATTTTGATGTGAATTCGCGATCCACGTTTTCATTCCAGTGAAGCACTGCTAACTGCGATCGTACCAGGTATTCCTCAGTGCTGAACACTATCGTTTATCCATGAACGTAAGAATCGCATTTTTGAAACTTTCAACATAAAATGTGTCTCGAGCCAACGCAAAATCCAGTGGATTTCTATATATAATTGATCGTGCGATCGCAGATTTTAATAAATCTGCTGCCTTGCTATCCGTAACAACAATATGCCCTGGCTCATAATTACTATCCGTTTGACATCTGGAATTAGGGTCACACTTTTCGTGATTTCCCTGGTAATGGGGGATTATGGTATCCATCCTATCTCGCAGATTTTGCGCATCGCCCCCACAATTTCTCATTGAATATTGAAAATGCGTGGAAACGGGTGCTACCTTGTCACATAATTGTCTATGCCAGGTTTTTCCTTCCTTATATTTTGGACCCTTGGATACTTTGATCAGTTACTTTTTTAGATTCCTAATCCCATGCCACGTCTCGTTCTGATTTGTTGTCGGTTCAGGCAGTTTTCTTACAAACGAATTGATTGATCCACTGCAGTCGTGTGCCCATACGCCTATGGCAATGGAGTCTTTTTCTAGACTTTTAACTATGCGTTTGCATCCTATAAGTTCGTGTTTTTGCGATATCTGACAATCGTCTTTCGTTACGTGTTCGCATGCTACGACTTTATGAGACAACTGCTCGATGGCCACAACGCTTGAATCCTTCGTATTTCGACGCCAACCGTGTCTTGCATTGGTTAAAATGTCAATTGGTTGTTGTTCAATAGCGTTTTCTGCCGATTGACCCAACTCTTCGAATCGTGCATTCTCGATACTTTTATCGAATTGCTCTTGAACCGCATTACGAAATGTATCCTGGTTATTTTGCCTTCGACTAAAATGCAATGTTCCGATACGTGCGGAAGTAGCGTATCTTTCGTACTGACTAGATAACATGCCGCTAGTCCAATATCCGAAAAGCCTTCGCTGATTGACTAAATATACCCCTGTCTCCTCTATATACGGAGAGGATGACCATCGATATGTATGATTTTCAGTGCATTTAGCAACACAAGAGACAGCGTGTCCTAATGGGTATATCTTTTGAATTTTCAAATCTTTATCACACAATTTTCCGTGATGTTGACCTATTTCGAAACTTTTTTCAATTGAGTATTTTGCAGTTACAAATAGTTTTTCATCTTCGCTTGATTTTTTGCTTATTTGAACATATGCCTGCGGCATTGGATAAAACTTTTCACAGTCATTTTCTTCTAAAAATAGATCCAAACACTTTTCAATGGCTTCGTAGTTTGTCACACACGCATCCGACATTTTTTGCAAATAGGTTTTCACCTTTTGAGTTTTAGACTGTAACTCTTTCCTTTTTTCGGCGTCTCCACGAAATTCTATTTTGAAATTGGGCAATCTTTGCTTTTTTTTCGGTGGCTCAGTCATTTTCGATTTTATTCAGCTAGATTTACAGAGCAAATGAATAAAATGACCACAGCACGAATAGATATATAAACTTTTCCTCGATCTAAAGATATAGAAGAACGGAAACCGGCCAAATAGATAACATAAAGAAAAATACCAGTAAATGATAAGATAGTAATCATAAACACTGATTGAAGTCCTAATCATAGTAAAAATGTGCAAATTTCCGGTTGGGATGGTCAGTATTTTTCGCATAGAAAAGAAAAGTTAAAAGAGTAAAACTCATTCATACAATACGTTTGAACCTGAGAATAGTTTTAATAATGTCGGACGAAACTGACAAAACTGGTGATTATATAATTAAAAATCTTGATATCGACCAAATCAAATGCATTGAAAATTTATTCAGAGAGAAAAACTGGATATTTGAATCTGATAAATATGACGAAAATGCTGATAAAGAAGTTTTTGAATGTGCGAACACACATTTTAAAATAGAACCAATCGATGGTGAAACGAAATGTATATATTGTTTTTGTCAACCTTGTGTTACAAATGAGCAAAACAGACAGCAATGGTGGGGCACGGATCCCATCGCCCCTGGGATAGAAAATTCAGGAAAGCGAAAAAAATGTTATCAACGATTTTGGGCAATGATGGCGCATAGGCATGTATGGAACATACCGGAATATTTAGAAAAACGAGCACAAAGTCTGTCCGAAAATAGACATAAATGTGTTATTATTCATCGCGAAATTATGCCCGATTTCGTCCTAAGCGTTGTGAGAAATTGGTATCCAAATCCATCAAAAGTACAGTACATGGGCCATAATTAGAATTAATTTCAAATCGAACTTATACAAGAAAATGAGATTCATAACTATTGGCTACGTTTTACTTCAATAACTATGTTGGCATTTGAATGAAATTGGATAAGACCACTTGAGTTTCTTTCATGAGTGTATGCTACTAATCTGTAACTAATCAAACCTCTATATGGATAACCATCCATTCAAAGAATGATGAATGATGTGCCCACCCCTTCGTATTTGAGCTCCCGCTGTGGAGCACTCGCTAAAATAGGGTAGGTGTGTTTCCTCTTTAAATACATTAATTAAGCAACTCAAAAGCAGTTAGCCGCAATAGCTCAGTCGGTTAGAGCGTTGGTCAAGCATGTTTTTTGCGTCATTCACACTTAACAATGTTTGTTTACATTTTTAATTACTAATATCTCATTTATTTTTGGACGAAAACATCTAAAATTTGACACATGACAAGATTATTCTATATTTTGTATGATTCATCCATGATCTAACGTATTTCACCATATAAATGCCCTAATTGAGCTCGATTTGAAATGCATTTAGTTGGCTGATTTGCAACGATCCGTGGGTCCCCGGTTCGAACCCAGGGAGCGCCCAGGTAAAGGCATAACAAAAAAAGTTTTTGACTGTCTTTATTCATTATTTTAAACTTGATATTTAGTAATTATTAGTTATCATTAAACATATTTTTTATAATTACTGCAAGATTTAACCACTAAAGTGTTTATTTTGATAATCAAATATGTGTTTTTTGGTACATTTACGTGGTTGTTTAATCTAAGGCGCTTTAAACTTGCTATTTAGAAATTCTTATTAAACATCAATAGCAAATATCAATATAAGTAAAGAATAAATAATTACTTATTCGATATTTCATTAAAAATTAGTTTGACGAAAAAAAATGTGCTCCGAGCGAGACTCGAACGCGGAACCCCTTGCTCCTAAGGCGAGTACCATATCCATTGCACCACGGGGGCTGTTGGTGCTAGCGTAACTAATTTATAGAGTGATAACTATGGATCTATAATGCTCCAAATATGGATTATTGACGCAGACCATAAAATATAAGTGCTCGGAGTGGTTCGGTGCCATTGTTTCACT
>LQRL01090838.1:24387-36292 GCA_001703475.1 Hydroides elegans
TTTACGCCGGAGATGGTTGGGCTTTTGACCATATTCAAGTTAAGTCTATGATTGCAGTTAAGAGTCGATTTTTTATCTAATTGAATTTTGAGAAATTCCATATGCGTGTTTTTTTATATGATGCTAGAAAAAAAATCATGCTAGCTATCATGTATCCAATATAACAATATAAGACTGCATTTGAATCACATTAAAAATTAATATCTGGATTTAGAGAAAATTCTTATCTCGCAAACCCTTAAACGTTAAACGATTAACGCTAAATGATAAAGAGAATGACCGGGTTTATGTTTGATAAATGATTGATAAATGCCCAATCTAAACGAAACGTATTCAAAAATTGAATGTTTGATGTGCAGGAAATTATCTTTTGATAATAAAAAAACTACGGAATTAGTAGGCTTATTTTTCAAATATTATAAAGCTATTTCCCTCCGAAACCCACAGTTATCTCTTATACATTCTATGCTATTTCTTGTAAGACGATACTTGTGTACTTGTGGTGATGCGCTATAAAAGGCTTTCTATGTACACACACGGATTACATAACACCCCGCAAACATACCGACAAAGGCAGGGCGCATATACTGCTGAGCCTCGTTTTCGGTTGTATTTACTGAGAGGTTCCTTATTCGCCACCACAAGATAAAGTAGTGCTACCATGACATAACGTATACACCACTAATTATTTCAGGCTGTTTCTCCTTGTCTACCTTTATTGGTTGCGAGTGACAAATTCAGGCAACACTGAGAGCTACCAGCGCAATGAGACATCTTTAAGAATTGGCTACCACAAGATAAAGTAGTGCTACCATGACATAACGTATACACCACTAATTATTTCAGGCTGTTTCTCCTTGTCTACCTTTATTGGTTGCGAGTGACAAATTCAGGCAACACTGAGAGCTACCAGCGCAATGATGCATCTTTAAGAATTGGTTACCACAAGATAAAGTAGTGCTGCCATGACATAACGTATACACCACTAATTATTTCAGGTTGTTTCTCCTTGTCTCCCTTTATTGGTTGCGAGTGACAAATTCAGGCAACACTGAGAGCTACTGGCGCAATGAGGCATCTTTAAGAATTGGCCACCACCAGAGCTTATCAACAAAACTCGAGAGCCACTCAGCCAGGGATGGAAGTGATAGGATAAATGAGAGTAATGAAGTGGAAAATATGAGTTTATTCATGGATGTTTTGACTTTTTTAGTGAATAAAGAAAAATCTTGTTGTTGCTTAACTTGGTGAGCTGAAGTAGTGAGCCGATGCATCATAATATTAAGTGAGTAATGATTGTAAAATTTACAAATTACATCTTTGTAAAATCAGCAAAACTTATTTGATGGACGGATATGTGATCACGATGAGGATTTGATTATGATTATTATCAGCCAACTGATATAAATTCTGATCCCGGGGAAAAAGTGTATATGTTTTCTTTTGACAAAAAATAAACAACATAAAGCTTGAGCAGTTTTTTATGCACATCGATTAAAGCTGAAAATCAAATAATGTTACCTTGGATGCACAATCAAATTCTACCAATATCAAAGCAGTGGCATAATGGATAATTTGATCGGATAGTGACAACTTGTAACAGCTATAAAATAAGTTTATAATATATAAATTATAATAAGACAAATGAATTTATTGTGTTTTTTCATATGAAACCAAAATAAACCTTTCAGTTCACATTAAAAACTGTTGATAACATTAACAAATGGAGTGTGGATATTATATAACTTAAGTTTATCCTGTAAGTATTCCTTAATGTACATGTATATGGTTTTAGTAGTTTTTTTCGATATTTGGTATAGAATGAAATGGAGGAGCGACAGGATAACCAAAAATTAGCATTTGAAACGTGTTCATAACTTAAATTATAGTTTAGGAGTGTTGCAACAGCACGGTTTCATTGTAATAAAACATATTGTTGCACAAACATTTCTAAAGATGCATTAAGTCAGCTTATTACAAAATACTTTGAAGCAAGGCAATACCATATTACACAATCCAAGAGGGAAACAATAATATATGTTTGAATACACTTTAAATATATATTACACAAATCTAGTATTTCTGAAAGTTGTTTTCAAAACATAAAACTATTCTTTGAATAATAAGTTAAGAATAATAATGAGTTGATATTATAATCTAAAACTTTAAAATAAAATGTAACATTGTAAAGTTGAGTTTTAATAATCATCTGTGTCAATTTGGAACCTGCCCTTTGAAAGTTCCATTCATATACTAAATTATTGAAGTACATGTATTTAATAGCCATATTAGTTTGACAATACCTACGTTTCAGGTTTCAAACCTGGTATATGTCACGTCACATTCTTGGATTAGCATAAACGTTTCATTGTACGTGACATGATTTATTTCACTCAAGGAACGCAATGAGATGAATCCGTATCACATTGTCTTATTACAAAGATTAATGATGTTATTTTCCACAAAGGATATGAATTGTCACATCACTCGTGACCCATATCTTACTCTTAGCCGATTAGAAGAGCATCACGTGGACTGTTCCTCCGAAAGGGTGCTCCCCGGTAAATCCCTGCTGGCTTCGATTTTTTTTGTAGAATTTCTTGGAGATTAAGTGAACACCTTTTGGCTTGTAACTGTATTTATGTTCGCAACATGTGCACGTTTCTGTGAGTTGGTAAGAAAAAGAGGAATAGCTCAGTTAGCTTGACAACGTTTTTTTTCTTTTTCAAAACAGTTCTTCGCATTTGTAAAGTTATTATAATGTGATTTTACAGCTTCTACAAAAATGCGCCGCGGGGAAATAACTAATGTTTAATATAAAATGAAACAATGTGAAAAATAATAGACAACAGTTATATGACGTTGTATTCTTGATGTCATGAAAAAACTCTTTTACACTGACATTTTAAGCATAAATGAAAATAAATAAATTAAACAATCTATTTGATACAAAACAGCGCCTTGTGTATTCATTTGTGGTTGATATAGACATGAACCTGTAAGTAAGCACTTTTTGCACCACTGTATTTCACTTTGCATGCGTCAGCGACCGGTGAACATTTGCTCATTTTTACGGACATTTGTATATCAAAGACCCTAGATATAAATACAGACCCTTTGCTCATAAGGAGTAGTCTAGACTATAATGCGTTTTAGTTCGAATGGAGTGACAACCACATGGTCAAACTACAAGCTACAATGAAGGGTTTCATTGCAAAAAGATATTAAGTGGTTCTATTTAGAATAAACATATCGAACATTTCATGTTAAGTGGTCTATTATATAGCGGATTGTTTTGGGATTTCCAATGACATTGCTGCTAAAATTGCTGAACTCGCGTTTAGCAAATGACATGGTTCAGGGGTTATCGTAGGCCGCTACTCACGCAAAATATAAGCGTGTCAATATAACTAAAAAACACGCATTTTGCGCGAATAGGAGACAAAATGGCTATCCATGGTGTTAAACAGAGGTGGCATTGAGCTTTTGTAAGCGTGTTTTTTTTCTGTACGCAATCGGGGTCTTTTTGATTAGTATCAATGCATCAAAACCTCAAAATCCCATACTAAGCACTTTTATGCACTGAACCCTTCCAATGCCCTTTCTGACCGGATGTGTTTTGAAGACCCTCATCATAAATGACCTACTTACGTTGTGTGGACGTATAATTGTCGTCATCGTGTTGTATATATAGCAAAAGAGTATCTCCATACAAATATATGATCATGTATATATGCTCGGAGTTACACTTCAGGCGCGGATTTAGAGGGGACGTACCCGGCGCGCGCCCCCTGTTCGGCCTTATATGTAAGACCAAAAAATGGACCCCCGGTTCGGTCTGGTTATTTATACTGTCTGCATCCCCAGGTTCAGTATTTTCTGGATCCTCGCCTGCGCTTTATGTATAATTGAATAGTTTCAAATGAATCCCATTGGTGGTATTTTCCAAATAGTTCAAAACCAGCTAGGATTGGCTGGTGAACACATTTTTGTAAGAAACAGCTCGTGATGTTCTCTTCAGTTTAAGTCTAGACTGTGATGCATTAAAAACGAATAGAGTGACAAACATATGACCAGTGACAAACTAAAATGCCCTTTCTGACCGGATGTGCTTTGAAGATACTCATCATAAATGACTTGCTTACGTGGTGACGTATGATTTACGTCATCTTGTTCTATATATAACTGGACATAAGCCTTATACATATATGTTCGTATAAACGTATTAGATATGCATGGAGAAACTTTTATACATACTTGACAGAGTTTCATATGAGTCCCAAGCTAGATATCATTTTCTCATTATTTCCCATCCATATTAGAACATCTTGGAAACAATTTTTGTATGCGGAGACGAATAATTGTCGTCATCTCTATATGGTTGACGATTATCTTCGTATATTATCATAATTTTGTATGGAGATGAGTTTATGTATAATTGAATGAGTATCATATGAATCTCCAAGTTATATATTATTTTCTAAATATTCCCAAGCCATTTTAGATCATCTGGGGGACACCTTTTGTGAGCAACATGTCATACGGTTCTCTTCAGTCCATGTCTAGACTATGATGCATTAAGAACGAATGGAGTAACACACGTATGGTCAGTGACGAACTAAAATGCCCTTTCTGACCGGATGTGTCTTGAAGACTTGATCACAAATGACATGTTTGCCAAAAGAAGTATAATTGTCGTCATCGCGTTCTATGTAAAGCAAAATATTACAATGTGCATCGCGATTATAATTATATGAAACTATTTCAATCATTGTCATGGAGTATTCACGTATGAACACTTTTTGTAATCTTACATCTTGTACAAAAAAAATGATTGAGCCAAATATAATAAAACCTTATATGTTGATAATAAAAAAATATGTGGGCACATTTTTTTATCATTAATTGCTCATATTAAATATCATTTGTTCATAAGGAAACAAACCACCTTGTTTATCTGACTATTTTGTTTTTGTCGTGGAGTGTCTTCATCAGAATCAAGTGTTGATAATAACACTGTATTAGACACTCATTTACCTATCAAATCAAACTTTCAGATTCCTTAGTGATGGTTCCTGAAAACCCAAGAAGACTAACAGCGAACCCCAATAAATAAGAGGTGGTTATTCGAAAATATTTGCTAAGCATTTCAATAAATCAAGAAAGCAATGAGGCTTACATGGGATCTCAATAGACTAGATGTGGTTGCTCAAGAATATTAATTTAATGTTTTTTGTTAATTTAAGGGTCCTAAGCCCTGCTCGAATACCGTCCTACACAAGCTGTGTCACATCCGCAATATAAATAACCACAATGTCTTAATATCGACGTCTTAACCTACAGGCTGTTCTCCTGTCTGTACTAAGACCATCTGAAAAAAATGAACCTCTGATTCCAATTATAGATGCTTTCCATGTTATCATTAATGACTACTTACTCAGAGCTTAAGACACGTTTCTGTGGCAATAAGAAAGACTGAAGTAGCCCAGATAGACATGGCACTAGATGAGGCATAAATGTCAGCATATTAACTGAGGAAAGTTTACAAAAGAAAATAGGACAACAAATGAGGGAAAAAATACTATCAAATTGAGCATTTATTTATCATTATACGACTTTCGCTCCGCTCATTGATGATCTTTCAGCTGGACAAGGGATTCAATTCCCTAATTATACAGTTTTCCGTATATACGGCCATATTGACATCTTTTAAACGTGTTGTTATGACATGAAATTGGCGGACTGACGGACGGAAAGAAGTGAACGATACAGTCATTTGCTACGTGTTGGCAGGCATCTGTCTTCACCGTGTTTATGTAATGTTTAAGAATTTATCAATGGTCATTATAATACTTTCGTAGAATCTAGTTGAATAAGCTAGCCTATAATCAACTGCACCCAGTCACATACGTTGTAAATGATACCCGGATATTACCCATATATGTCTATATAAAGCAGTGCTAATCCGACAACATACAAAATAATATGTCTATGATAACTTAATTACATGGTTTTGACGTTTAATCTGGCGTTGTTAACGTCATAGCTAAGACAAGTAACACACAAGGGCAAGGAGACGTTCATTAAGATGCGACTAAGATGCGGCTTTGTTTTAACGATGCATTATTGTGAAGGACAAAATAATGACGAAACGCAATCTTTCCCAATTACATGCATCTTGATGTCCGAGGACGAACGCTTAGGAACAATGGATGTTTGTTAATCAAAAGTGGGCCTTGTCAAACTGGTATGGTTATGTAAAATGTTTTAAAAACATATCAAGAAATACCGTATGAAATAAGAAAGGATTTTTTTTTGTTAAAAAAAATAAGAAAGAGAGAGAGATATATATATAGATATACATGTATAGATAGATGGATAGATATATAGATAACTAGATAGATAGAGGGATAGATATGTAGATAGATAAATAGATAGATAGATAGATAGATAGATAGATAGATAGATAGATAGATAGATAGATAGATAGATAGATAGAGAGAGAGAGAGAGAGAGAGAGAGAGAGTGCGAAAGAGAAGGAGAAAGGGGGATACTGAGGAATGGAGAAATAATGCAAGTGGTGATGGGGGATCATGGTTTTAAAACTTTCTTTTTAGATATTATCCGGATTAAGATAAGCAAATTATATTATATATCTACTTGTGATGTTTCAGAGTATTCCATTGGTCATGAGGCAGCTGATCTATAATGTTGTTTTGCGGGGATCCATATATACATATTCAGGAGTGTACACATATCTTTATATGTACTATACAATTTATGGAAATGTTTACAAGGCATCCAAACCTCTAGTTGGTATCCTCATTCTATGCATAAAGTCATACATTTAAGGCATTGCTTTGAGTTGTAAGACGAAAACTATTTATTGCTGTAATATTCGCGATTCTTTATTGTTCTTAAAGGAATAGGGGAGCAAACAACATGACAATAAATACTGGCTGGTTTTTATGCAAAATGTCGCCAACAGGCGTTGCTTGGAATGCCGAAAACAATCTTACTAATGTAGAAATAATCGGCTAAGGTTCTCGCTCCTTTTTTGTGAAATGTTCGTTTGGTGCATAGGCCCCTAGACACGTAGCAGAATACCTTAGTTTTGTGGACGTCTCTATAACTGTGGACCTCCCTAGAAAATCGTCGAATATATTCAAAAATACAGTCGCTGATATGATGTTCTTTCATAACTCAATCGATGTTCATTGAAAGCATCAAATGTTTCACCAATAAAAAAGCCAAAAATTAAATTATTGGATCATATTTTCATTCAAATTCTGCGTAAATTTGATCCGTGTTTAGTTAACAGTCCCTTTGTATTCAAGATCTATTATTTTTGATAATGGACAATAAACAAAGTAGGCGAATTAAAGTACTCGGTCAACTCCATGACTTAAAACAGTGAAGAGTTTCCCTAGCTGTGCCTCGGAACTTTACAATATTTCAATTAATTGACTGACCCCGTTCGTTATGCTATACGTAAACAACCGAGTTTTAAAGAAGCGACATGATTTTAAGGGGAAAATACCTTCCATTTCTCCCTTCCATTTTGTATAACCGTTTAAAAGGGCTTCCCAAAAGCCATGCTCGCCTTCTACTTGTTATGACTGAATTGGTATGATTTTCGACTATTTTCAGGCTTAATCTGGGAGAGAATTGAGGGGGGGGAGCTAACCTCATTATTACAATGTTTTTTTTACATGCAAAAAGGAGGTTACATGATAAAATCATAGCATATAATTCTCTTGAATTTGGATTTAGCAGTCTATATCAGTTTATATTATTGGTGTATTTATTCTTCATTCGATTATAATTTTGAAGCGATAGTAGAATACTGTTTTGGACTTTATTCTATATATTTGATACCATCTCAATTGATTTCATACTTAATAATATACAAACAATATTCTATTACATTGTAAATTCAATACTTATTACTTTGCTCCTAATTCACCAGATATTACCAGCATTTATATTAACTTGTTAAACATAATAAGCTGCGATGCTTCAAGGAATACATGACGATATTGTATCACACATATATTCTATGACTCTTATGGTTATGACCCCCCTCAACATAACACTCACTCTTATTGACTTCCAATAGATTCTACTTCACACATTGACATATCCTCGTGTTTTAGACGCGTTATTTGTATTGGTGGACTAATAGAATTCTAAGAATAACCCACGAAGGTGCGACTCAATATAAACACCAGCCTTTGACTCGAAAAGACCCCGTTGTTTACGAACAAAAGAAATCAGTCTAATTTCGGATGCACACAGTTATTTCAGAATAAAAATGCAAAAAATAATTCAAAAATCGCATTTTCTTTTATATCTTTTTAATTAAAGAACATAAGAATTTGTTATTTAAATTTGACATCTCATTTTTGGATAGAAATTTGCAACGCTTAAAATATTTTGCATTGCAAATGCCGTTTTGGAGCTATAAGGGCGAGAAAAAAACCTTAGCTGTCTAATCTTACTTTAATATGTTATTTTTTACCAGCAATGCTGTTTCTGCAGAGTACATGTATTTGCGCTCTGGTATGCAAAATCAAACGACTACATGGGATAACAAAACGATTACATAGAGGGTGAATTTGAAAAAAACCTGTTGTCACTTAGTAAAATTAAGGACTGTTTACGCAGCCATTGTCGCGACGTTGCATCAACGTTCTGTTCACGTCAGCAACGAAATAAAATGGCATAAACGTTTATGCCCAAATGAAGGCGTTTTTTCGAAGTTGCCCTTATGTCATGCAGAAGCGGAAAGTAGAAACAATTCAACTGTAAGAATACGTTTTGAAAAGAACGAAGAATAATATCGGTGCTGCTGAGAAAGTCATATATTTGGTGCCTCTGCCTCAAAGTGGGCCTGATGTCAGACCCTCTCCTGTCATAATGTGTCACCTCCGTCGTCTCTCTGGAATTATTAATACACTGTGCCCGTTTAGTGCCAGGGGGCTCATGATACTATGCTTAATAAAAATAAGTGAGAAAAATCCAAGCAAATGTGGTATTATTATAGCTCCAACGAGAGCAAAACGTAAGCTCAAAATAGTACATCCGCGCAGTATCATATTATCAATTTGGTAAAGATGCTTTTATGGAAAAGTACAGTATCTGAGATGTTTTAATAATTTCACTTTGTTCTCATAAATAGAAGTGTCATATATTTAATCATAGCTTGGTTTATCATATCATAGTATCATATTGCGAACTACATGTGTAAATAATACAATTTGGGACATATAAAGCAAATGAGAAAATACTATAGATACATTCAAGATGGTCTTAAAGAATTAATTTCGGTCCAGCAACTTAATTGGAGGAACCATTATAAATACGATTTTAACTCAAAGTTGCTATATAGTTAATGAAAAGAACAAAATCAATCAAGACTTGACCGTCATCTTTCAATTCATCTTTAATATACGTCCTCCCAAATAAGTTTGAATTGATTTCAGTAGAAGGGATAGGATAAGGATACTGGAAAATAATGGTCCAGTTCAGTTTTCTAGGCGCGTCAACTAAACGAATGCATATTCCTTTCGCTAAAAGCAACAGTACACATTTTATGAAGCTCCCATTTGCTCCCGCCCGGACCCGGACCGCTAAATATATTTTCTTAGACAGCAATTTGATAAAAAAACGTACACCTGTCTCGAAATAAGAATATAGGTCCAGTCTGTAATATACATTTCAGTCGACAGTGATTCGGACCTAAATGTAACAGTGGTCTTCAATTTCATTTTGCGAGGCAAACAAATGTAATAAAACATATTCCTCAACATGTAGAAGTCTATACATATTTCAATGTTCTATATTTCCGTTCGATTCCAAATCAGATGCCCTTCTATATCGTCAACAAAACTCGCGAGTGTGACTTCATTTCGTAAATGTCAAGCGTCTGTGAGCTGACAGATACAATGACATAGCACTGGAAAGTGAAATGAATTATTGGGGTGAGAAGAGAGAAATAGAGAGACAGGGAGGGTGCCTAACCCAAAACAAGCTTGACTGATTGATTTGGCATCGTCCTAATTTGTCAAAACGAAAACGAGGCAAATCAGCAAACATCGAGATCAAAATATTTACATCATGACTATTAGATAAAAATGTATTCATTTTTTTGTCGCAATAGAGACAAACACAAGAAAATGCGATTTATCTCTATTTTGTTTATGAAAGCAATGACAAAACTCGAGATATCTTGTATAAGAACATGAACAATTATTCGCAACCCCTTAATGGTCGCGGTTCAGCGGGGGTTTTAAAAAAGTTGTCTTTTTTCCGTGTTTCCAATTTCTAATTTTTAGAAAAGGTGTTGTCTCCTGCCATTTGAGTATTTTACTGGTTTGAGAGGAGAATTCTTTATTCGAGTGAAAGTAAAAGGACATAAACTGGTTAGTTGCTCTACATGTATTCTTCAATTGAAAACAAATTTCTAAGAGAATATCCAGAGAATATCCATTTCTGCACTCCATCAACTTAAGAGATACATTTCTTCCGCTTTTATGTCATCTTTTAAAAATAATAAGAAAATGACGTTATTGCCATGGAACCATGCATTGTTTTCTGACAACAGGCACCTGGATAGCAACAAGACACCTGCTAGGGGCATTGTCATGGTGCGTTGCTATAGAAACGGCAAATATATGATAAACTGGAAATTAAATTCAATGGAAAAGATATGCCAAAGTTCAATTGTAGGAGGTATATTTTACAAGACGTCACTGAACGTCCGGCTGTTAAGGAATTCGTTGATTCATTTGGTTGTTGTTTTTCAACATAAAAATTGATATACAAGAAATGTTTATAATTTTATTAAACTTAAAGTGATTCGAGATACATCGACAAAATGTTATTCATGAACGAGGGATAGAAAACTATTATTTGTTTATGTATATTTTAGAAAATGAACAATAATTGTATCTTATCATTTTAAATCAAATCACCGTGTTTAGCAGACTCAGGTAAACTACAACTTCATTGCTTGTTTGTAGTAAAATCTATCAAATTAATATATTGAACTATCGCTATTCAAATTTTCATTTGTTTATGTTCTAAGTTTTTATGATAATTTTGAGTCTGCAGAAAATAGTTGGTTGCATCTAAACTTGTCAGCACTGACAAACGAATGATATGTTTGTAAACGATAGCTAGGTTAAGAAGCAAATACAAAGACGTTTATATGCACCATTCGCATGATATGCATCTTTTTTTCTAAAAGGCTGTACTATACCATATGCGCAAAATAAGGTGGTTACATATAGGAAATTTATATATATTTTTCATTCTCAGTTTGTTTTTCAGATATAAGACAACTCATAATTCTAAAATGAATCCGCAAAATAAATTTGATCAAAGTATGATATGTAAACATAAATAAACTATAGACTTAGTAGCAAGATACATATAAATACAATTTCATCTCCATTCTTAAAGGCGATTTCTATGTCTGCAGAAACTCAGGTGGTTGGTCTCGGTGTGAGATTAAGTGCTGTGAGCTGTGCTTAATTAAACACTCGTTTCCTCACATTAAGCTTAAACAACCGCCACACCGTAGGGGCGAATGAGATGGTTATGGCTAAATAATCCTGGTTTTTAGGGATTGGAGCAAAAATTGTCTGCCACACTGTGGGTATTTTCGTAGAATATAAAATCAGATCCAAAATATATCAAACAATATTTTCTTCATATTAAGCTTAAATAACCGCCACACCGTAGGGGCGAATGAGTAGAAGATTTCAATGTGTAGCTGATTTATTGGGAATGGAACCAAAGTATATGTCGGTTAAAAGTAAAAAAAATAACTATCGGGTCGATTTAACGCGCGTACCTAGAATTTGTACAGGTAGCTGTCGCACCGCCTCGACAACCAGAC
>LQRL01090838.1:36503-46673 GCA_001703475.1 Hydroides elegans
CATATTTCCACGCTGAGGTTTAAGTGTTTCCACCTACCACTAGATCTACATGAGAAAAAAAGTGCAAACCCCGTTCACTCTTGTATAATATATCAAAATATGATTGGCTCCCTGACCTTATCTTTATGTTCTGTATTGGCTTCCGCAGTTAAATCTTTTTCCAGATCCGCCACTGGTTCTTAAATTTGCTACTTTGCTACCAAGTGTGATTTTACTATGTTTCCGTAGATGTAGTTACTATATTCCAAAACACAAACTGTATGGTGATAGAATCATGCCTGTTTAACCAAGGTTGTGAGGTTGGGATAGATGGGTTTAATTAGTATATGTCGACAGCATAGAATTCTAACTCATGTGGAAGATTTTAAAATTAGAATCTGTATGCCTTGAATTTGTGATTTTAACTAAATATAATATTTGTTTGGCAGACAAATGTCATAAACATGCGCATGGTGTAATGCTGAATTCCAGTTCACGTAATTCAGTTTTTATAGCCGACTCCACAATCTCATGAGTTAAAGCGATACTATACAAAACCCATCGCATCTTCTAGCTTTGCAAAGCCCAATCATCCAATCATTGCCAACGCTGCGTTCTATAGATACTGGAAATTAAGCAGTGGTGGTAAACAGATTAATTAAATCGTGATTCCGAGAAAAACACTCTTTAAAGGAAGAATTTGCACAAGCTATTTGGCTAACATACACAATATCCTTAGGAATTAGAAAAATAACGAATTGGAAATGTATTTGGTTTTGACTATGGCGGGGCAGCTTGATCTGAGTCAATTATGAGAAATGAGATAGAGGAAATAATAATTAGAGATCAACTCAAGGGGTTAAGCAGTAAGCAACTTGAAAATCATTACCAGAAGGTCACTTTTCCTTATAAAATATAAAGAAAGTTTAAACTGTTGTTTACCGAATTCAACCATATCGTTTTTCTTGCCACATCGGAAGCTTAACTTAGCTTGAAATTCTATAGCATCCTGTATTCAATGAAGCTCATTGAAGCACATTAAAACCTATTATAAATCACATAAACATACAATTTTTGAGTAAATGCAGCTCCATAAAGCTATCAGTGTAACTATGTCCTACACTTTTAAAAAAAACCGCGACTAACTAACCAATCCCAGCTGAAACATTCCTATGTAAAGTAAGATGAGAGGCATGGAATTTATAGAGGAACCTTTATCCATTCTTGTTTGAAGTAAGTAACATTCTGTCTGTGCCCCTATTTGTATGCATTGAAAGTCGAAAGTAGCCTGGGATTCATTACATTAGCACTTGGTTGAACACCTATCTGTAAAGACCATTCACACAATAGGTTGAAAGCGAAATAGGTTCGTAAGTTTAGTAATTAGAAAAATAATGAAACCTTTTGGATTACAGAGAAGCTTTAGAGACTATAATCAATACAACATATAAATTCCGTATAGGTTTAATATTTATGACCGTTTAGTTGAGGGTTATGTTCACCTGGCCGAACACTTACCATAGCAACAGGAAAATACGATAAACTGAATTATGGTGCGTTCAGCGGAACTTTGCGTCTGCGTCTGCGGAATTGGTATAAATCATAGTAATCCCTGCGGAATTAATACCGCCAGATTAACTATGTTTTATACCAATTTAAATTCCGCAGACGCAGACATAAAGTCCCGCTGAACGCACTATAACACAATTTGCTCGCACAATACTTAAACTACTTATTTATAATTCATCTAGTTATTTATGTTCATAATACGAAAACAATGTACCAGCCAATGGTAGGCATAATAAATAACAAAATGTTAAACTCAATCATCCAAAACAAAATAAGCATAACGTGAAAGATTAATGCGCCATATCGGTATTGTTTAATTTGCCTTTGCAAGTTAATATTGTCCTACGAACAAACACAGAAGTGAAATCAAACTTTATCTTGATTCATA
Organism: Hydroides elegans; assembly: GCA_001703475.1. NCBI lineage: Eukaryota > Metazoa > Annelida > Polychaeta > Sabellida > Serpulidae > Hydroides > Hydroides elegans. The sequence goes on from LQRL01090838.1 coordinate 38,440, forward strand.
TTAAGTTTTAAACCCATGTTTGAATACAAACAAACTTTATCTTGATTCATATTAAGTTTTAAACCCATGTTTGAATACAAACATACTTTATCTTGATTCATATTAAGTTTTAAACCCATGTTTGAATACAACAAAAACAAGTAACCCTTCAATATGTGCATGGTATAATATTCACATCTATATAATAAAACAATGATTCAATTATTTTCTTTCAGATGCAGCCATTGCGAACCACCGATAGATCCTTCTGTGTCACCGTGTCCTAAGCACAATCCATTTCATCACTCGATTGACAGATTGGGACATGTTTCATGGATAGACCTAGTTTTCAATGGAACCGATTGAATCGCCATGGATAAAAAGTGATATCGATGTGGATATGGGGATGATTCTTGGAAATGAGAGCTAGTGAAATAGAAAAAGAACAACAAGACAACTACATTTGCAAAAACAGTGTGTTAACAGCATAGTTTGTTATCTGAAAACATAGTCAACACTTTAGACAATATTCATAGCAATCGCATTATATTCTTTATCATCCCTCCAAATTCTGATAAAAACGCAATCCTAGCATTTGCTACATTAGCGCTATTCCCATGAAACTGAATACCATTAGATGCATTTCCTCATACAAAATGCAGTTTCTATTGTATAAAGTCATGACGTCATGTCAAGTATACTCTAGCTGGAGGGAGAACGCAACCTCATTTTTGACACTGCTTAACCAATAAAACTGCATTTCGATTAAGTATTAGTATTAAGTATTTGATATTATTATCATTTTATCACAGGATAGTGTCCTATTGGATCAATTCAAATCTTAAAATGGATGTCACATTTCTATCCGATCTCGACCTAGACTTTCTCAACCCGCCCGTCCACAAAAAATCCCCGCCCACCCACTTCCTCGCCAACACCACAAAATGCAGCCACCTCTTCCTCGCTACGGACGACAACCATAAATGCCACCATGACAACAATAATGACGTCACAATTAATGACGTCACAAATGTAAATGCTACGTCATCGACGTCACAATCCATGGAGCGTGATGAGGATTTGGCGCGAATTGAGGTCACTGTCTTAGCGGTCATATTTTGTATGGCGATAATAGGGAACTCGATGGTACTCTTTGCGTTGCAGTTCCGCAAGAAGAAAACCAGTAGGATGCGGTACTTTATTATGCATTTGACCGTTGCGGATCTACTCGTGGCCTTCTGTAATATACTGCCGCAGCTGGCGTGGGATATCACATTCAGGTGAGTGATACTTTAAATGTTAATAGAATTATCTTTTTATTTGTTTTTCAGGGTTAAAGGATTTCGTTTAAAATTGTTTGTTTCATCAAGTTACAAAGGGCCCATCTATGTGAAGTCGGCTATATACTAGTTTATTATATTTTAACATCAAAGCGTTTTCTTATTTCTAAATGTAGACTTCTATCTCATTGTAATCTCATATCGTGTTAATCTGTAAATCGATCATATATTTATTCTATCATGGTCGTAATACATATGTATTTAAGGACATTTTCTATTAAAAAGGATGTATCTGCTTCAAGATGAATAATTTTGTCACAAAATTTAGAAACAAAAAAAAAGATTTTTTCTGAATAGTTTCAAATTTAGTTTCAATTTACGAAGTTCGACGGCTCCCTTTAAAGTGAAAACGCACTATTTCCAAATTGAGCGGAAATTCATGGTGTTCAGCAAAAGTGTCTGACCCGAAAAAGGGGAAATCAGGAAATTTCAAATTAGAGCACTTTTTGAGCTTGAATAGTAATCAATCTGTGTCACAAAATCAATGGCGAGGGTAGGAGATGTATTGGAATGGAGGGATAGGTGCCCGAGATTTTGTTTATGATCCAGAGCCATAGCATCATAAACATGTACTGGATGAGATAAAGGTAGATGTATATATAGATACAAAGAGAGATTTAATTGCAGTTAAACATGACAAACAGAACGTTTGAAAAAAAAGGTTTTCCTTTTTTTATTCTAAACCAAAATGAATTAAACAGCTAAATCTCATGTATAGTAAATTTGGTGAATAGAATAAAAAGAGTATCCCAAAACTTACAAGCAACCTTTATAAGCATTAATATTGAACTTTACTTCTCATTTGCCTAGAATAATCTATTGCAATATTCATGTCTGAGAGTTCTTATAAAAGAGTATGAAAGATACCACCCCGTAGATGTGTCATCGTAATCGTTTTGAATCATTCACATTCATATAATTAGATGTTTATTAATTTATTTAAAATGACATACAGAATGAGATTTTAATGCAAAATTCATTTAATTTGCACATAACCCTTCCGCTAGTTTCCATTGCATTTGAGCTGGTGGTTCTTAGCTCTTAATTTTGTGCTCTGCAGGTTTGCAATGGTTAAGCATTGACGTCATGCTTTTAAATGTATTTCATTATCCTGCATTTTTGGAGCACTGAAACACATGCAATCATTTGATACAAAATCAAACCTATCATCTTAATTCAAAATTTGTTCTTACTCAAGGAAAAGCTGGTCCATGCATAGTACATTATGGCACGAAACCATTCAATTTGCACTCATTGTACTTCTGCAACGTACAATGAGTATCATCGAAATGCACGGAAACTGTTTATGTGTTACTAGGTGACACGTTACATGCCTACACACTTATAGGGCTGCCATCATAGGGCTTCTTTTATGCAGGTGGAATATGAATGAGATCTAAAATGGGGATAGGGATAGGACAACCTATGACATAGTTGTTCGTCAGCATCGCATATATCTGAATATGTAATCATTTTCATTAAAATCATTTGGTTAAAGTGCGTTTTCCAATAATCAAATAGCAACGGAACATACCGGGAACTGCTGTATTGAAGCCCTGGGCTTCTATTCGAATGTAGGCCCAATTGTCGAATGAAATTTGAATCTTAATAGAAGCCCATGGGCTTGTAATCGGATGGATGGGCTTCTATTCGGATGTAATAATTATCTATGTTATGTTTTCAAAACCTCAAAAATGTTTTAAACATGAGACAATGCTTGCCCTGTTCACATGACAAGCAAAAAACAATACTTTCCACCATGCCGTTCAACTTTGTGATCGCAATCAGGATCTCACACCACAAAAGAGATTTCATATCTATAGAACTTTTCCTTATAGAATTCGGACTTTTTATTTACAGCTTAAGCTTTAAAATTTATGTCATCACTTAACCACAAAAATAGGATATACAAGCCCATGGGCTTGTATTCGGATGGAACATCCGAATATAAGCCCATGGGCTTAATTTCGGGTGGGCTTCAATACAGCAGTTCCCGGTAGCATTGTGTCTCAACATTTGTTTTTTTTTCTTCTAATTATCAAAGCGAAATCAAGGTAATCGAACAAATATTGTAATTTAATTGATGTAATGTTATTATTTATCAATATTTAGTAATATACTTATGCAGTTTTTAAACAAGCCTTGAAATGTGATATACATATTTTGCAATTACCGCCATCGAAAAATGTTATTTTCTCTTAATGCCCCTAAAACAATTATCTCTATGGACCTCTAGCTATTCTCCTCAAGATATCATAAAACTACAAATGTCAGGTCGACTTGTTTTTCCGGCAATATCGGTGGGATTAAAATCCGTTTTCGGTCAGCGATTTCCCGCGCATTACGGCATTATATGACCAATGTTTTCCGTTAAGAAAAAAAAACAATCAATGCGTTTTAACTATAGTTCTTCACGTTATATATATATTAAAAGGAAGATTATGTTTAAAAAACGCCATTATATTTTGACTATATTCTCTCAATAAAAATAACACATTGTTGGAGTCTCCAGAAAATGCCTGTCTCACACTAAGAGAAGTACATAAAACGACAAAAGTGATGTCCATATTTAGAAAATATATTTAAAAAAAAAACGAAAAAAAAAAAGATACTGAAAAAAAAAGTTTTATAAATGATAACCAAATTCATTTTTATTGCTGGGACATTTAAATGTACCCTGACCTGTATCTGTGGTATTTCTTTGTTTGAAAAAAAATCAATGATGTGATGTAACCTTCTCAAAGATACCTTCTCATTTTAAGAGCCTAAAATACCCTGTCTTTAAACCATCCGAGAAAAGGGAATGATACATCATTTAGCACATATAGGGCCTATTACGTCTCTGTGTGTTTTTATTGATGCTTTGGAATCTCCCTCTTACAATGGCCCGCTTGACATTTCAACCTCCCGATGAAACGAGATCAAGACACATTTCGGTGATGGACGATCTTGCGCCGTTTCTGATGACGTAGTTCTATAACATATGAAAGAAAAATAATTTTCGTTTTAATCCTTGCTTAGTTTTGAACATATTGGCACCTTTTTACCCTGAGTTCATGGTAGATCTTGCGTCTAATGACGTACTCATGTTTTGGAGGGTTTGGCAACAGTGGGATCACCTATTTTTCCAAACAAGCGAATTTTACTTACTTATTACTTTCATGAAGAAACTCGAGAATGAAGAACACACACGAATGTAGGTAAAATCCGCTTTATGGTGCGTTCAGCGGGACTTTGCGTCTGCGTCTGCGGAATTTAAATTGGTATAAAACATAGTAAACCCAGCGGTATTAATTCCGCAGGGATTACTGTGTTTTATACCAATTTAAATTCCGCAGACGCAGACGCAAAGTCCCGCTGAACGCACCATTATAAGGGAGACAGCTCCCTGCGTAGCCTTGCCGTACAGTGTTAAAAACGAATAGCACATTTTGACCCTTTTGGGCGAAATCTACTCTTTCTTTATGAAATTTTAATGGGGGCTTTGTATGAACATGCAGACAAAACATATGCGTAGGTATATAATCATCCAGGGATTATCAAGTAATGCGTTTTGGGTTTGAATTAAACCCACGTGGATCAAATATGTCACGAATTAACGCGCATTTACACGAAAACACTTCATATTTAGATACGAGTAGGCATATAAGGCACGCTGGGTGGACTGGATAAATATAATTATTATTATGATTATATTATTTTTAAAGAATATTTTAAGAACATCCTGCAGCATTCGCCATCCAAATTCGACGCATCCCCAATATGAAATTCATCTATATTAATATCTGCAAATTCCCCCGTTCCCCTACTCCTTTTGATGTTGAGATATAGGTTACACTACTCCCTCATCCATCTCCCAGTTATAACAAGCCCATTTATCCCATATAGACAGCTCTCATTGATGCCCTAATATCTCATGTCTTCGCATTCTATTGTAAAGGTTTCTTTTTTTTATTGAGGACCGACTCATCAATATGAGAGGAGACTGCTTTATGCTCATTTCTCTTTGAGTAATTTGAGGTCCTCGACAAGGAGGGTTTATTTGTCATTTATTACGTTTGGATTAATGGATTTCTGAAATTGATTGAGGGATGACCTTTAAAATATGGGGCCGGTCGCATCGCATGGCATTCAAAGACTAAAGTTCATCTGGAGTATAGTTTGTTTGCTCAGAGAAGGCGCAAATGAAAAAAAATCCTTTGCTACAATCATCTGGAATATGCATCATATATTGAAAATAACACAGATTAGCATCACGTTCATCACCAACATAATCTACTCTTTTTTTGCTGTCTCTGAGTAGAGAAGTGCCTTCCTTTTTCAAATATAATGTATTGAAACCTAGAACTGTGAGATGAAAAAACACGTTCACAGATTCTATCTAGTAATGGTCACTACCTAGTCAGATATCGTAAACCGTTGATTGCTAAATTCTAAATTAGATGGCCTCCTCGCGAATGTTAACCCAGAATGGAATTGGAAAGCATACATGTAGATCTACCTCATTGTGAGGAAAAATGCAGAATAGGTAAAACATGAAGCATTGTCCGGCTAACAATTTTAGCTTCAATGTGTTAGGTTTGAGTAGATTTTGGGGCAAGAAGACCTTGAAATAGAATGCAGCCTAATTATAAGAAACGACCTGCTCCAGCCGAAAGGCAAAGCGGAAACCATTCTGTTATACAGGGCCTCCAACCATATATATTTAGAGTGCGATTGCTACAAAATGAAGAAAACGTACATATTCAACGAACGGGTATCTTTAAAAATTATCGTAAATATCACGAATTCCGCAAATGCTATTGAAGAGTAATGAATAACTCATAGCATGGTCGTTCTCGTACTCGTTAATTATACCTTTAAAAACAGGATATTTCACATTTATTCGTTATTATTTGAACCATGAAACCATTGGTGATATCTCCTTGTAGTCATGGGAACTGCAAGATGTGAATTGTCAGATGTAGCCTGTTCTTTGTGTTATTATTATCGAGAAATAGTGCTAATCAAAATGAACATTGCTACGTTTATTCAGCTATAGGAAAACATCCCCTTTGGTACGTTGCGTAATTGGTATCAACGGGAAACATTATGTGATTGGTTTGTATGCAACTGGGAATCAATGATTAATTGATAATATATGTGTTGATGTAAAACGTAATGATGCGATATAATGTTTTAATGGTTCCATCATGTAACGCATGGTGGAACACAGATGGGCCCGGATTTTTTGTATATATATTTCAAAAATAGGAAATAATTAAGCAGATTCAAAGAATTTTTCCTGATATTAGAATTTGAACTTATATAATTATGAATGATATTGCTATGAAAGAACAATGTTTTTGCATTAAAATTATCATGAAACCCATTTCATAACATATCAAAATCATGTTTTCATCACGTAATACACGTTGGCAATAATCATGAAGTAACACCGTTGCGCAAGGTGGTACACACATGGGACCAGATTTTTTGTAAATATATTTTTTTATAGGTAATAATCAAGCAGATTCTAAGAATCTTCCTGATTCGTTAATTAAGAATAGAACTTGTATAATAAGGGATGATATAACTATAAAAAACAATGTTTTTGCATTAAAATTATCATGAAATCTATTTCATAACATATCAAAATCATGATTTCATCATGTAATACACGTTGGTAATAATCATGATGTAACACTGTTGCGCAAGGTGGTACACACATGGGACCGGATTTTTTTTTGTATAGATTTTTCTAAAATAGGTAATAATCAAGCAGATTCTTATAATCTTCCTGATATTCAGAATTGAACTTATATAATATGGGATGATATTGCTATTAAAAAAAACAATGTTTTTGCATTAAACTTACCATTAAACCCATTTCATAACATATCAGTGAATGATGCATCATGAACGATTACTCTGAAAAAATAGCTCAAAACCCTCAAAAACAGATGAATAGATGATTATCATCATATATCGTGCAATGTCATGTTTTCTCTGCTCCTAGCATCATTAATTCTTATTCAGGGCTTGCGATCTATTACTCATGAAATGTAATGACATCATGCATCATATTCCAAAGCCAGATTTTTTCTCGTATTTTTTTCTTTTCTTGTGGATATTTTATTAAATCTAAATGTGCAAAGCACGTTAAGGCCAATGTAATATCCAAGAATGTAGACCTATATTCACCAAAGGACGTGTGTTGCGGTCAATTATGTGTTCCCGGTCAATTACGTGTTCTCGCCTATTTCGGTCAATTACATGTTCCCAACCCGGTCAATTATGTGTTCCCGGTCAATTGTATGTTCCGAACCCGGTCAATTGTGTGTTCCCGGTCAATTGTGTGTTCCCAACCCGTTCAATTGTGTGTTCCCAAATCAATTACGTGTTCCCAACCCATTCAATTACGTGTTCCCGATAGTTAAGTCTAATTTTTGTTCTTATGAGGAAATTTATCTCACCAAATAAATATTTCTTTATTTATCGCAAATGATACATGTTACATATAAAGCCGAACAATCATACTATTGCTGGTTTGAAATATAGATGTAAGCGCACAATTAATTGACGATAGTGAAAAATATATATTACTTTCATAATAATAATAATAATAATAATAATAACTGAACTTTATAAACGTTACCGAGTTGCAACTGCACTCCAAATTGCAAGAAATTTCTCCCTCTCTAAATACATGTATGCCCCATGTTTGGAATTTTACCAAATTTCGGCTGAAAACAGCCACAAACTATACTGTTTATCTTGGACATTTTCAGCCGAAATCTGCTCCAATACCCAACACGGTGTATATTTAGAGAATAAGTATATTTTAATAATTTGGAATGTAGTTGCAACAGATGTAGGAACACTCCCCCACCCCATGAAAATTCCCCCCATGAGCATTCTCCCTTTTTGGGTAGG
>LQRL01090843.1:0-10564 GCA_001703475.1 Hydroides elegans
CCTTAGCAAAGGTCTAGATCATTTATCGACAAGTATCAATAGAATCGGCAAATGGATGTTTGACAACAAATTAAAACTGAACCCTGACAAAACTGAATTTTTCGTCATTTCCAGCAAACGAAATCAGCCCAAATATGACTCTCCTACCCTCGTTCTAGATGATAATGTTGTTCCCAAAGTAGAATCCGCCCGTAACCTTGGCGTGGAGATAGATTCTACGCTTCAATTGGACGCCCATATTGCGAATATCACTAGAATCTCCTATTTCTATATAGGCTGGATAATGCATATTCGTAAATACATTTCACAAGATACAACAAAGTCACTTGTGCATGCGTTCATTCTAAGCCGATTGGACTATTGTAATTGTATTTTAGTTGGTTTACCGAAGAAGTCACTGGATAAATTGCAAAGAGTTATGAATGCATGTGCTCGGTTGATCATGGGAAAACGGAAATATGATCATATAAGTGACTCACTACAGGAACTTCATTGGTTACCTGTGAACGAACGTTCAGAATATAAGATTTTAACAATTACTTATAAAGCACTCCACAATATGGCTCCAGAGTATCTATCTAATCTTATTAGTCTTTACTCAGCGCCACGAGCACTGCGATCACAAGATAAATTGCTTTTAAAATCTCATAAGTTTCGTAACAACTATGGTGCTCGGTCATTTAAATGTATGGCTCCCAAACTTTGGAATGAACTCCCTTTTAGTCTTCGATCTGCACCTTCGTTCTACATTTTTAAGAAGAATCTTAAAACACATCTATTTCGTAAAGCGTATTTTAGTAAAGCTTAAAATGTATAAGCAATCACATATTTGTTGCATAAGTATTTATAGTTTTATCTGTGATATATTTTATAATTGCTATCAGTATTGCATTATTTACTTTTATGTAATGTATTATTATATATTGTGTTATATAGCGCTCAGGTTTATATAAGCGCTCTACAAGAAAATTATAATAAATAAATAAATAAATAAATAAATAGAGGTTTAAAAGGCGATCGCAAATTTTGTGCATGGGCCTCTTTGGTTTCAAACCTGATATACACAAACCCTATTTCATATCCAGCAAATAAACTAACCAATTAATAAATACAAGGCATATAGCGACATAATAAAAGGTTCCTTTTTCTCTCCCAACAGCACGTGTGTTCCTACTGCAACAAAATCTACCGGATGAAAAAAGACTTGAACTTCCACATGCGCTGCTTTCACGGAGTAGGCACCCTCCCCAGATGCAAATGGTGCGGCAAAAACGACTTTGCCTCTCGCTCCGCATATAGCATCTACCACCCGCAGGAATGCCCTAAGCGACCGGCCAACCACAAGAAACCAAAGCCGTTGTTACGGTTAGAAAAACCCGCCCTACTTAAAAACCCCCCTTTCGCTATGTGTTCTTTATAAACATGATGAAAATCTCACATTCTCGAGGGGGGTTTTTAGTTTTATCAATAATCACGAAACGGTGCAGGTTTTCCTGCCCAACGAGAAAAACATGAAGTTCACCCTGGGCTAGAAAACCCCCATCGTCTTATCTTATTTATTTAAGTATTTAGAGGCACTATTTATCCAAGGTAAAGATAACACGATGAGATAGACTTTAATGACAAATATTAAATCAGGAAATAATTTTGGAAGATGAATATAATTTAAATATTTCTAATCAAATTAAACGATTTTCATCATATTGGCCCCGTCATCTTACTCTAAGAAATAGAATCATATGTAAATCAATATATTCAATGTAAAGCATTTAATCAATATATTGTTTTACACATATCATTCGGTAATGAACTACTAGGTCATAATATATAAACATTAAATAGTATAAACGTATTACAATTCATTGAATTTTAACAGTCAGAATATTTTTTTTTCAACATCTATTTTCCCGGTGTTTTAATTACAATTGTATTATGAAATTGAGTTACGATTTAGTTGAGTGAGTATTCATTGACTTAAAGACTTCAAGATTAACCTTAACACATGGTAATAACAAAAGGGATTAGCCCTAGTTTTATCAGTGATCCAAGTAAAGTGAGCATAAAGGTTATAATAATCATTAGTATTATTTTCATTTTTTAAATATTGCTATTTTTTTCTCATAGAAATAGCGTATGGTTGATATGAAAATAACATTTAAATTTCTCAAATTATTTTAGTTATGGGGACTTCAGAATTTTCTACTACACTTTTATAAACATTATTGTTATAAATATTATTTATATAAAAAAAAGAAAAATTGAATTTACATTTCCAATATTCAAAGCATTTAGTCGCCAAAAATATGTATCTTATATTTGCTAAACAGATTAAGATAAGACGACAGGGGTTTCTGTGACCAGGCAGGTTTTCCTGCCCGCATGCGAATGCAGTCACGAAAACCCCACGGGTTTATTTGACCAGGGGGGTTTTTCTGACCGTAACACCGTCACACTATATATGCCATGTCTGCCATAAGGTGTACCGTGTGAAACGTGTACTTGAGTTTCATTTGAGAGCCGTGCATAGAGTGGGTGGGCCGGTTCCAACGTGTAAATGGTGTGGAAGTTGTGAGTTTGGGTCGCTGTCGATGTATTGGGCACATTTGAAGGCATGTAAAGAGAAACGGGCGGAGTTGAAAGCGGAATATGAGTGATGAACCGAGCATATGACATCTTAGTTATCAAATGGCATGTGCATATGACACTTGGAGTGGAGTAGTAATATGTAAAATCTGGACATATTTACTGTTACTTCTAGTGAATAACTATAACCGATGTGTAAGCGGCACCTTTTAAATTAAAGGTTAAGTTGTGTATAACCTAGTCCCGAGATGTGTTGGTATATGTCTTCGATTTTGTTTTTCAATGATACGTGTAAAGATTTGTAAATGCGAGAATAGTTAATATGGATTTTTTTAGTTTTGCGACCGTTATGTGATGCAATGAACGAGAGAGACGTTTGTATGGTTTACACTAAATTCGCCCTGTCAAATTGTGTTGAAAACGTCGATCACCATGGATATGACAAATTATTAAACGAACTAACAAAGATATATGTTTTCATTTTGTTAATCCGCTTGGACAAAAGCCGTTAAATTTTACGTTGAGTTGCAGTACTGGTCGATGTCACATGTGTTATTTGCTCTTGATATTTTTTTTATTATTTAGAACTCTTTTTAGGGTTCAAGGGAACAAGGAACATGACCATAATCTTAGAATTCTCATTAAGTTAACATCGAAAGTAAGTTGATTCTCTCTTGTTTTCTTCAAACAGGCCTACGTGTGCCCGAAGTGTTTCCAGGTCTACAAATCCAACTGGACTTACAATTTCCACTTGGCTGCCGTACATAACTTGGGCAAAGGGCCTCCGAAGTGCAAGTGGTGCGGAAGGGCCGATTTCAAAAGCAAAACCATGTACTATGGACACATGAAACAATGCAAATTGGCACACAATAAATGAAACAGGAATAGAGGCTGTTGTGACAGCATATAAACGATACGAATGCTAAGGCCTACGGATAATGGCATTGTCCTTAAATATATAAAGCGAATGGTCGAAAATTAAAATAAAAATCAATGTAGCTTTTTGCTCTCTAAAAGATATTCCTAATTTAAGCATTTTTGAAAATATACAATGTACATGAATTCATTCTTTTATCATACTATTGAACTTGTTATGTGTTTTACTAGTCTCGTTTTGTTGAGAAAATGAAGATAAGAATATGGTTGCTCATTTTGTTGAAGAGTTTGAAAGGTCTATTAACTTTACTATCCAGTGTTAAATGCAAATATGGTGTATGAAATGAAATGGTAAAATCAGTTAAGAAATAAAATGTTTGTGTCAATGTTCATATTTGGTTACAAAAAAAATGTGGAGATATATTAAAAGGTGTTGTTTTCTTACTAAAAGGAGTTAAAAATTTTAATTTAGATCTAGTAACAGAAAAAAACCAAACCATATCACAAAAAAATAAGTAAATGAATTCAGATGTGATTTAGCATTTACTCCAAGACTATCACTCTGGGTTCTGTGCAGTACATCAAACCTGAGCAAAACCATTGTCATTGATAATGCGAACTAATTTAATATGCATTTATTATACAAGAACAATATTGATTTGTGATACTATCTTCTGTTTTCTACGTCTCATCATGTGTTATCAGTATTATATAAATACATTTAATTTAAAACAGAAAATACTTGTTTGCATGAAAATGTGAACTGTCAGTCAAACCTTTTAAGACCATTTTTGTGACTACTAAAAAGAGATATTTGTGAAGATTGTGCATTATATTAGATGAAATTAAGACCACTTCAATCAGATTAGACAAGAAACAATGTTAAAATTAATATGCATATTGATTGAAAACAACAAATAAGGCACATAACAGAATATCAAGGAAAAGGGTGTTTGATCTTTTGCTCAAAACGATATCACTCGGTCGGTACATCAAAAAATGGAAAACCAATGATAATGAGTAATTAATACTGTATCTTTAATATCCAAAAGACTATTGATCCGTGATGTTCTTCTTTCTCTCCTTTCAGCACTTGTGCGTCAAGTTTTATGAAAAAAAATGAAAATTGATATTGAAACAGATAAATAAGTACTCAATTGCATAAAACAAATATAACTGTTAAGACAATCCTCAATTAAGACGATTTTGTTACCATATATCTGCTTTTCTGCCTTTTCAGCACGTCTGCAAGCTGTGCTATCAGTCGTACAAGAGCCGTTGGACACTCAAATTCCACATGCGCGCGATCCACAGGGTGGGTGGGCCTCCACCCAAGTGTCAATACTGCGGTAAAGAGGACTTCCGGCAGAAGGATGCTTACTATAGGCATATCAAGATGTGCAAAGAGAAAGCAGAGATATGGGATTATCAAACGATCGCCGGATCGGAGAAAAAGTGATATGTGCAAGGAGAAAAACGGTTAGATGTGGGATGGTTTATCAAAATGTCAAGGAATCGTACAAAAAATGATAAGAGAAAGCAGAAATATAGGATTATCAACAGATTCGATAAGAACTCGTTTGTGGTTAATGGCCAACCCTGAACAAAAATGTAAAGATGTGATATTGTTGTAAAAAAGCGAAATATAAACAAATATTGGTTAAAAAGACCGAGATGTTCTGGTAAAATATCTAGACTAGAAATATTGAAAAATGAAACTATTTTAGAACATTTTCAATATTATGGATAAGTGGATTTTGACTGGAATATTAAAGCGAGAAATAAAGAATGCTAGACAAATATTTTCTTTAAAAATGTTGACTATCTTGAGTAAAATGCTGGAGCGTTATTTTTCGCATGTTACACGAAAACACATTTTAAATAAATATTAAGTAATTTATATATTTTAACCTACTATTGTAAATGTATATTTAGATAACTAGAAACTGTTGTTTTTTTTTTGTGAAATAAATTGTAGAGATTTGATGTCATATATCTGTGTTGCCTTTCGCTCATAGTTTTGCACAAGCCCCATAAAGCTCGATGAATCTCGACCCTACCAACACCTAGCCGCAAAAAATAACCACCACCGTAAACGATTAATAAACATCTGGATGTTTTAGATTGGATGTATAAAGCCTAAGCATGATTGTTTCGGTAATCTAGATAAACATTATCGGACTTTTAAAAACGCATATTCTTGCAATGTTTACAAAGAGAAAAAAAAACAAGGCCAATATAATTATGTAGTTTTCGATTTTTTTTCTGTTTGCTTTCAGTATCAATCCTTAAGCAGCAGTGGCGGTTTGGTGTGCGAGTATTGCCACGCTGTATACCAGAGCAAATACAAACTGCAATTCCACTTGCGCGCCAAACATGCTGTTGGCGATGGACCCGCGCCAATCTGCAAATGGTGCGGGCGCCAAGGGTTTACGTCGCAGAGTGCGTACTATAGTCATATGAAGCGATGCAGCAAGGAGATGAGGCAGAGGAAGGAGGAGGAATGGAGGAATGATATACGAACGAAAGACGATCTATTGGATATTGATTAAAAGATTGACACTGATATGAAATACTAAAACGGCTTATTTGTGCTCATGGCAGTATTTTACTGAGCATATATTTGAATGTTTTTGTACTAGTCATACAAAAGGTTAAGCCATAAAAGGAAGAAAATCCAGGCATGGTAGAAAGACCAAATGTAGAACTGAATTGCATAAATTAAGTTTACAAGTATTATGAGAATTTTAATAATATGTTACGATTTTACACGGACTGAGCACACTTAAGAGTAGGTTTTCCTTTTAGGGGTCGCTTGGTCATAGATCGATATATTTCCAAACGTCTATTTACATTTGTATTTTCTTACAAAACTTGTTGCGTCGCTATAAATGTATTTGTTCATTTATATCGCTTTTGTATTTGATGTTTAGTTTGTAATCAATAAAAGAAGAAATAAACTGCATTCTTGCTTGTTCAATTGTGGGAAGGGAACTCACAACTGTGTGCACAGATTTGATTAAGGAAATGGAGCAAAAAACAAATTCGTAACCAGAGTGATTTTTATGTGATTTGCTGTTATCGCTATGAGAGTATTACTTGTGTTAGAAACAAAATTCATGTACCACTCATCGCACCAAATATTTAAGTAAATTCTTTGCTCGTTGCATCTCAACAGCGATGTCGCTCTATTCCTTGATGCCATAACCATGTGTAGCAAGCCCTTGTAGCCGAACAGGGACTCCAAATCAAATCATAACTCAAACTGTCTTTGCTCCTTTACAGCTGCACGTCTGCACCATCTGCCACGCCGTCTACAAAGCGAGGAACGTCCTTCAATTCCACATGCGGGCCACGCACCGAGTGGGGGGAGACCCGCCCACATGTAAATGGTGCGGGCGAGATGATATTCGGTCGAGGACGGTGTTCTTCCAGCATGTTAAGAATTGTGGGATGAAGAAGGGGGACGGCGGTGGCGGTGGAAGCAAATAGTTGAAGATGATGATGACATTGCAATAATGAAAGACAGACTGAAATGATGAAAAATAAATGAAGAAAACGAGAAGAGGCAACATTTTGTTCGAATGTCCTGCTACTAGTGATGACTAAATAGATGATAGCCAGCGCTGGAAGTGGTTTCGTGAATGTTCAGAGTGTGACGTAAAAATAATAAGATAGCTTTTGTGTAGGACGTACGTTTCTGTTAGGATGGTCTGAGAGTGAAGCAGGTATCTTTGGTAGTTGGCGGTCGCTGTTATGGTTACATATAATATGGAGTTGTATTCCTAATATACCCGTCGGCACTTAAACAAATTTGTATATTTCGCATTATATAATTTAAGACTAGTTCTAAAAGTGTCAAATCATAATGCATGCTGCGTGATTACTTCAAAGAGACTTCCAACCACTTCAATCTTGCATGAACATGTATTGGAATAATTTGTTGAATCAATGCGTTTTGTATGCCATGTTTCCGTAATGCGTCTGTAATGCTCCGAGCACTCTTTCATCTTATAGATTGGTTGTCAGAATAAAATTATAAGCTTAACCCAAGCATGCTTTCTTTGTGTCTGCTTATACAGCAGCTTATGTGGTTGCTAGAAATAAACTAATTTTCAAAGCATACCTTATGTTTGTTTCTACAGCCCCTGGTGTGCCATGTCTGCTACCAAACCTACAAGTCGAAGCCCAAGCTCCTTTTCCACTTGAGAGCAGTTCACTACATAGGAGGGGATCCGCCAAGGTGCCAACACTGTGGCCGCGACGATATCAAGTCACAAACTTCGTTTTATCGGCATGTCAATCAGTGTGGAAAATGAGCCTGATGGAAAATGAATATAGACCGTGTGGATGCCTTTGTCAACATTTGATGAAACAAAATAAGAAAATTGTTTAATATTTATATGGAAGTGTTATATTGTTCTCTTTTACAATGCTACATTGTATGTTGATCATTTTGGAAACTAGAGCATTTCTTCATCGATATGAAAGCATCGTTAAAAAGCGGATATAAACAAAAAAATAAACATACCTGAAGTTGTGCTTGCTGTATTCAATAAGGTTTATGCTATTTTTGATAATTTAATTGATCAATTCTGACTGCGATGAATAAACCTATAAGATATATCGATGAGAAGAAATATAAAATAAGAAATAAAGTTCTTTGTATGAATGGCAATTTCTGTGTTTGACGAGATGCTTAAGATTAACTCCACATTTGTTTTGAAAAATGAAATAAAAGGTAAAAATACAGACAGATCAACGTCACCAAAAAGGGTAAAAAAAACATAGTTAACAAAAACAGGGTAACAGTTCGGTCGGGGACTAAAACATGTTGAGGAGTGCTATCACAGCCACCGGGGTAGTAATCAAAACATTCGTGTTTTCAATAACTGATAGAACATCAAACTACAGATTCATTTAAGGCTTGCCAATACAATGATCATTAATTAAGTGCATGACTATGACTAATTATCCTACATGATATAGTTTACATATACAATGTATTCAAAAGCTTTCCGATCAAAATCATATATATTAAGTGCACGACTGATTTTCTCTTTCATTCTTCTTTATCTTCAGTTTCGTTGCCACCTCTGTCACCAAGGCTACGCGGCTCTCAAAGGTCTTCAGTTCCACCTTCGGGCCATGCATGGGGTGGGCGGCGAGCCACCGAAGTGTAAATGGTGTGGCACAGATCGAATCAAGACGCGAACGGCTTTCTTTCAACATGTTAGGAAATGCAACATGAGACCAGATGCACCAATGGACTGAATGTTGGATACAGCTTCAAGGGCGTTGATTGTGCCGCAATGACAATTGATTGAATTTGATTCGGCTAGTGACATGTGTTCTAAGCGATGGTGTTTGAAGCACGATGCGTTTTTTTCTTGCTACAGAGCTTCAAAGTTGTATCTTTGACCTGTATAATTGTCGGTTTTCTACCGGAATATTCATATTCGATTGGTTTAATTAAGATGTTCCAGACTGTTGTTGCTGTATATTTTGCTATTGAATATTATGGCAATGAAAATACTTATTACTTTAACGATAGTTATATATAAACATTGAAACATTGAAATGATTGAAATTTTCTTGTCCACAGTTCGTTTGTCCGGCGTGCTGTCAGATCTACAAAAACAAACCCGGACTGACCTATCACATGAGGGCAATGCACCGTATTGGAGGAGATCCACCGAAATGCAAATGGTGTGGAACCGACCGAATTAAGAGTCGAGCCGCGTACTTTCGACATGTTAAAAATTGTCCAAAGAAACAATGAACAGTTGCTCGCGTCCTTCTAATAAATGAAGAACATAATGTGTCGGGCTCTTGTGAAGAAAAAAGTCTATTGGGATAGTTGTGCGCAGGAGATACTATTGTAATACTTATTGTGTAGTAACAGTGTGGTTAGTGCAAAGTATAATACAGAGGTTAGGTGAAAATAAGTAAACGAATATTAGAAAATTGAAACAGATTAATTAGAATTTTATGGTTAATGACAATGGGAAACAATAGGGCATTCTGATGCACCAACACCGCAACTTAAAGGGAGAATTTTAATTCGATTGATGACTATGTGACGTAGTATAAGTCGAGTTTTGAGATTTCTTCAAATTGCAATCAATATCATCTGATCTGTAACTCACTCATAGCGTATTCGTAAATTGTTACTTGTGGACAAATAATCGCATGTATGTGAATAAAAATGGTTACCATTTCATGCTGCGTTTGTAACATTATAGAACATGTATATAAAAAATATTTATAAAATCGTACTCGTCATGGGAAACATATCATTATTCACTAAGCATGGTCTATAGACTTCCAGTGAAATTGAATTTTCATAATAAAAATTCTCCTTCAGTTTTGAGTGATTCGTATTTATCCCCCGTGAAAACGAGGGGATATAGGGTTGAGCTTGTCCGTCCGTCTGTCCGTCTGTCCGTCCGTCCGTCTGTCTGTCCCGCTTGATATAGGGTACTTTGTCCACGCGAGTTTGGTATGAAGGAGTTGAGCTAGAGCTTTCAAATTTTGTATACGCATGAACCAAGGTCTGAAGTCGTGCCTCGTCAAGGTTTTATCTCGATCGGTTGAAAATTGTTGATTCTAGAGCACTTTAAAAATTGTCGATTTTTTAACTTTTTGTCAGATGCCAAGCACTTTGTCCACGCGAGTTTGGGATAAAGAAGTTGAGCTAGAGCTTTCAAATTTTATACACGCATAAACCAAGGTCTGAAGTCGTGCCTCGTCAAAGTTTCATCTCGATCGGATGAAAATTGTTGATTCTAGAGTACTTTAAAAATTGTCGATTTTAATCATTTTTACAGATGCCAAGCACTTTGTCCACGCGAGTTTGGGATGAAGGAGTTGAGCTAGAGCTTTCAAATTTTATACAAGCATCAACCAAGGTCTGAAGTCGTGCCTCGTCAAAGTTTCATCTCGATCGGTTGAAAATTGTTGATTCTAGAGTACTTTAAAAATTGTCGATTTTAATCATTTTTACAGATGCCAAGCACTTTGTCCACGCGAGTTTGGGATGAAGAAGTTGAGCTAGAGCTTTCAAATTTTATACACGCATAAACCAAGGTCTGAAGTCGTGCCT
>LQRL01090880.1:0-11358 GCA_001703475.1 Hydroides elegans
TGATTTTGGGGACTTGGCACATTAAGAAAAATTACTCGTATATCGTGATGTTTTGAGGATTAGGAATATGTAAGGAAAACGTTGTGAGAAAGACGTTGTTAGAAAGACGTTGTGAGAAAGACGTTGTGAGAAAGACGTAAGAAAGACGTTGGATGGATTTTTGTTGATGCTCTTAATTGATTTTATGGGTTTTTTTTTTCGGTTTTCAACTGTTGTTGAAGTAGCGGAGGACTTTATCAGCTTCACTGATCTACTTGTTTCTAAGTCTAAGATAAAAAATACAAAAAGTTTAATATATTTTATGATAATACAATACACAAGACTAGAGTAAAGAACAAAACATATTATTTTTAAATATCAACATAAATTGTTGTTATTCTGTATTCTATCTTCTTTTTTCACTGTTTTTAAAAATATTCATAAAACTTGATATATGTTCATAGGAACGCCACGCAGCTAAGACGGTTGGCGAAATCAAACAGTTCGTTTCGAAGCTTCCGCATATGCAGGCCGCCAAGCAAGCCCTCGCTACCCGTAAGTAACTGTTAAGACGCGTTCACCCAAAACAGGCAAATATTGCTCGAAACCGGTTTGTTATGTATTTTATACCAATGTCACATGAAATGTATAGCGCATACCATTTGAATGTTTGAATGATGCGCAATGAAATTCAAGTGGCATTGGTTAAAATACATAACAAACAGGCTTCGAGCATTTGTTTGCCTGTTTGGTGTGAACGTGGCCCAAAGGCCTGGCTTTTGTATGTTGGCGTCTTTGAAAACTGTCCACATTTTCTCTCTCCGAATCAAAGTACTTTAAATATCTTATTCTCGGTACAAGCGGATTTGATGGAATAAATGTTTTTCCTTGCGATCAAAGAGAGAAATTACACATCATTATCCCCCGTGAAAACGAGGGGATATAGGGTTGAGCTTGTCCGTCTGTCCGTCCGTCCGTCCGTCCGTCCGTCTGTCTGTCCGTCTGTCTGTCCCGCTTGATATAGGGTACTTTGTGCACGCGAGTTTGGTATGAAGGAGTTGAGCTAGAGCTTTCAAATTTTATACACGTATAAACCAAGGTCTGGAGTCGTGCGTCGTCAAGGTTTTATCTCGATCGGTTGAAAATTGTCGATTCTGGAGCACTTTGAAAATTGTCGATTTAAACTTTTTTTCAGATACCAAGCACTTTGTGCAGGCGAGTCTGGTCTGAAGCAATTGAGCTAGATCTTTCAAATTTTATACACGTATAAACCAAGGTCTGAAGTCGTGCCTCGTCAAGGTTTTATCTCGATCGGTTGAAAATTGTCGATTCTGGAGCACTTTAAAAATTGTCGATTTTAACAATTTCACCCAATGTTAAGTCTTTTGTGCACGCAAGTTTGGTCTGAAGCAATTGAGCTAGAGCTTTCACATTTCATACACGCATAAACAAAGGTCTGAAGTCGTGCCTCCTTAAGGTTTTATCTCGATCGGTTGAAAATTGTCGATTCTGGAGCACTTTAAAAATGGTCGATTTTAAACATATTCTCAGATGCCAAGCACTTTGTTTGGTATGAAGCAATTAAGCTAGACCTTTCAAATTTTATTCTCGTATAAACCGAGGTCTGAATCCATGCCTCGTCAAGGTTTTTTTTCTGGATCGGTTGAAAATTGTCGATTCTGGAACACTTTGAAAATTGTCGATTTAAACATTTTCACCCGATGTTAAGTACTTTGTGCACGCGAGTTTGGTATGAAGGAAATGAGCCAGAGATTTTTAATTTAATACACATATAAACCAGGGCCTAAAGTCGTGCCTTGTCATGGTGTCATCTCAATCGGTTGAAAATTGTCGACTTATACATTATAAGATATTATCATTTAAGTACGTGGTATGTACTTATATAAGCTGGTATGTACTTAAGGTGGTATGTACTTATATATTGCTTATATAAGCAAACATGCTATATAAGCATATTGATTTCTTAGATAAATGAAATTATATTCTTTCTTCACTTGTCTCGTCAGCTGCCCTCCAAAAACATTTTGCGTGTGATTTTATAAGCAAGTATGCTTATATAAGCA
Source organism: Hydroides elegans (assembly GCA_001703475.1). Classification (NCBI taxonomy): domain Eukaryota; kingdom Metazoa; phylum Annelida; class Polychaeta; order Sabellida; family Serpulidae; genus Hydroides; species Hydroides elegans. The sequence continues at coordinate 2,064 of LQRL01090880.1, forward strand.
TATTTATAACCAATCATGCTTATATCAGCATATTAATCAGGGAAATTAATAGATATGTGTTAACACCTATTTGGGGAACCTGGTGCATTTGGAATTGGTTTACAAAAGAAATCGTGCTTATATAAGCATATTTGCAATGTAAGGTAAGTTATATATTTGTTTCGCTGGCCTCGTTTTTTCCAACTGGTCTCGTCAGTCCTAGAGATGAAAGAAGTGAGTGATGATGCAAGATGTTACTCTGTTTTTCTTTCATCACATGATCTTGTTTATTCGCAAAATAGTTCGTTATTTCAAAAGTTAATTATAGTAAAAACTGACCATCCTGCATCCACGAATTGTTGAAGTTCACGGGGGATCCAAGGTCACTGACCTTCTAGTTTAATATTTATTTTACATATATATGTGGCAGCGAAACTTTAATTTAAGCGAAACTATAGTTTCGCTAGCGAAAGATTAATTTATCTGATGATGTTGGAAAAAATAGTATATTTAAGATACTTTAACAGCCAAAATTTAGGATTAGGCCTAAAATTATTTTGTTTCATGTATCTTTTGATCCAATTATCCAATTATGTGTATCAGTGACATAAAGCACACTCCAAGATGGGATTATCCATGAGTTGGAGTCATGAACTGAACTCGGGGATTAATCGGCTTATTTCGATTACATTATTGAATAGAACTCCATAAAAAGCTTTGGACAGATTGGTTAGATGACCCATAATATATTTATATACATATGTTTAAGATAAACAGTAATTAAAAGCCTTATATGTAACATTTCGACATAAAATACTTACATGATCCGAAAAATTAATCTTTCGCTAGCGAAATTAAAGTTTCGCTGAAAATTAAAGTTTCGCTGCGACATATATAAACTCAAAAATAATGAGACGTTTTATTTCTCAGAGCTTAAGAAGCGTATGAGCAAAAAACTTTGTGATTGCGGTTGTCTCATTAAACGTTTTTGTAAAAAAAAATAGAAGAAGAAAAAAAAAACAACAACAAAGAAACCAACAAAAATTCGACATCTGAACAAAGACTATCATATATATTCCATTCGATGAAAACAAATACAGGTATATAAAGAAAGGTTAAAATATATTGATTATAAATGATTTCTTCATGTATACATTTCGACACTATGGTCACAACAGTTCTCATGCTTTCATTGATAGATAAGTTTACACAGTGACACACACACCTGCCTATTTACATCTGTATGCATCGCTTAGTTAAGAAGCAATCAGTATCTTTTTGGTCGATTTGATTGTCCATTCCATTATTGTTCTGTTCTTTTTGCTCATTTTGGCAATGCCTTGGTACCTTTAAGTATACCATCACCACACTCCCGTGGTCGATTCAACTCAGCCCTACATTTGAAATAGAGCCAAGTTAGAAACCACACCATACTCAAAGTAAACGTGAGAGCAAAGGCTATTTCAAAAAGCGAAACCATCGCACTTCCAGATTGAATCGGACCGTTATCCATTAATTTCCGGTTATCATACGATGCCTCGTTTTGCCCGTTTTGATCATTATGACGTGGTTCAAAATTTCGCTTTTCTTGATTATTATTGCGAGGTTCAACGTTTCGCGGTTGAGTGATTCTTGTTTCACTTGGTTGGTTTTTATCGCCAATATCGCTGCCATTGGGATGATCTAAAGGCTCGAGCTTGTCTATACGCTCAATCGGGTCATGTTCCACGGAGATTTCCTTATTAATCCGATCGTTGGTCGATAATAAGTGATTTAGTCGATGCCATTTACGCCATGCCTTCTTGCGTCCAGTACCTTTCCCACGTCTGGATTTATGTGTTTTATTAGGCCTATTCCTACGTTTATCCCCGATTGATGTGCCCGGATCACTAGCTAGGCCATAAGAGTAATTTGGTTCAGGCATTGTGGAAGTCCATGTATCAGTTGTAGAGCGACCGTGGTCAAATGATGGGGTTGTAGTGTATGGTTGATCAGTTTCGGGGTTTATAAGGGTTGGTGGATACGTGGTTGGGATTGGGTCGTTGTATGTCACTGGTACATCGGATGTTGATTGGTTCACATCGAATAAGCCATTAGCAAGAATGTTCAAAGAATCTTTATTCAGGTGAGTATGTTCATTGATAGGTTGGTCTCCTGAATAATACTCATCAGATTGAGTGAGGGCTGATTGATCGATATGGTGGGTGTTCTTGTTTGGCGCAAGGTCGTCGAACTCATATTGGGTCATGAACCAAGTTTGTGAGGGTTCTCCATAAACGGTATAATCGCGATAGTTTGTTTTCAAAATCACGCGGAACTGATACGGCGTCGACATGTCGGGAAAACTGAGTGAATAGACGTGTTTGTGGTTGTCGAAAGCTATTTCTTCCAGATTATGAAAGTGTCCGGAACCATTTCCAACTTGCAGTACCATAGAAACACCTTCTCGTACCTCGTCCGGGATACCTTTATTGCACTGGTATGTTACATGTATATGATATCCGTCAGCGTCGAATTGAACCGAAAAGCTGCCATGCCAATCAAAAACATAGCTCATCTTACAATTTCGTCCATAATATCCTATATCGCACGGAATTCGGCAAGTGGGCACGTTGAAACCATCTTCACAAATTTCACACAATCCACCTAGACTTTTCACGCAACGCGTAGAGTCAATATCGACGTAATACAATAACTGGTTTAATTTGAAATCACTGAACGGAACACATTTCGCGCCGGCATTTCGGGGAAATGTGATATAGATACGATTAAAGACCATTGGAGTGGTAGGAAAATCACATTCTATATCATAGTACCCAAATGTAGCATAGTAACGGCTCACCGGACTATACCATCTGAGGAAAGCACATTGCACTTCAATCTCAGATTCACCATTTCCAAATGTGAATGTAGCCAATCTATTATTAAAGCTGGTGTTTGTGTAAAGGTAAAACCGTCTCGAATTCAGTAGGTACTGTCGTTGTAAATCCAGTTCGAATGCAAGAGTTTCGGTAATGTTCAGTTGATCCGGCTGCAAAAAATTACTACAGTTTGCATTTGCAATTCTTCCTAATGTAACTAATTGGTCTTTGATATTTCCGGTCAGTCGTTCTTTTGTAATTGGATGAGCAAGGTAGACCTTTATTTCATCAACATTCTTATAACTGATATTTGTCGATGGAATGCATACATCATTTCCTTGATAGCCGGTCTCTGTGTAGCCTGTTTCACAACGACTACAGGATTCGTAACTTCTTGCATACTTGCAGTGACGTGGGAAATGGCAAGATTCTCCATTACCGAACACGCATACGTTTTGACCATGAACACTTATTTCTGTGAAAAGTGTGAATCCCACGAAGCATACCATGCATGCAAAACATCCTTTCGTTCGTATATCCATAGTTTGAATTTTGAAAAAGTAGGTCCAAGTCTATTTCTATTATTTTATGAAATTGTACGTACGTGTATAGACATACGTGTACGTTGAAGTTGTGTAAATTATTTATGATTCATACATGTGTGTATGATGTTCGTTTGATTGATAATAATAATCAATAGCAATAAAATATCTAAATAATAATCCAGCAGTCTAAGATAAACCACTATGAGTTATTAAATAATCTTGCCAGGTTTACCATAACTGTCAATTTTGAAAATTGAAATTCATTTCCATTTTGGTTGTACTTCATTGATGTTTAGCAGTGATTAACTTAAATACATGTATAAACTTGTATCTCCACATATGCCTTGTAATATTAGTTGCGTGGGAAAATGGAGACAGGTTACAGAAATGGATGAAAAATAGAGTTATGTGAAAAACTGAAAAGCGGTCATCTAAACAAGTTGTGGATGTTTTGCTCCTCGTTTCATGGGAAAGTAAATAAATATACAAAATTAAATAAAAATAAACATTAATGTGATCTGGTTATCGGCGTACCTGTGAGCTGAGTTCAACACAGACTCGTTTATCTTTGGTACATGTTCTCTCTAGGGGGTTGCGCAAGAAATCCAAAAGAAAATAAACAGCTTATTGTGATATGTATTCGCGTTTTGGGTTTGTTTCTATTTGTCTCTTCTAATTAAGAGAGGTATGGCAGAATTGAAATGTATGTTCGTACTGAACTCCAATCGCGGTAGACTCCTAAAGGAGGTTATAAATATGACAAAATAATAGCATTCCATTTATTCAAGCTGGTTTTCATATTATAATAATGAAACTGTTTGATGTGTTTTCTCGACATTGTGTGATAATTGGATGATATAAAGAGATTAGCATGTTTATGATCCGTATACATATAAATGTTCACTTTTTTGTATGTTTTATCTCGAGTTTTGTCATCATATTTTTACACAAACACATTAACAAAAATGTTCACAACAAACCGTCTACTTATATTAATATATCAAGATCATATTTTTACACAACCACATTAAAAATGTGTTCACAATAAACCGTCTACACATATAGTAATATATCTAGAACAACAAACATTTAATCATTAAGCCATTATTTAAATTCAAGACTTATTTATAAAACCCATATTATTATGCAAACATATGTATACATGTATATGTTCCCTAACAACATGCATGCTTTGATAGCGACTGATAAGGACCCGTATAAAGATTTTTGGGTGTTTTATTAAATGGCGACGCTTTAACTGGGTCTTCTTACTTGGGTCATTTTGACCGGGGCCATTTTGACCAGGCCATTTTGACCTATGTTGCCAAAAATTTGGGCCATTATGACCATGTCATTTTGACCGGGGCCATCTTGACCAGGATTCGATTAGACATATTCATTGTGTTGGTTTTAGACACGACGATTGCTGAGCTGGTAAAAGAAGCTACGTCGGCGGACGAATTCAGGGAAAATCTCACCATTCAGCAAGGTATTCTAAATGTAGTATTTATTTACCACAACTTGCATAAGTATGAATTTCTAAGGCATAAAGTTACGGTATTTTTAATGATGGAGCTGTAAATGCCCTTTATTAAAACGTATACAGGCACTTAGTGTTATTAATGATATTAAGTTGAGGGACCCATGGATCTGGATACCTGGAATTGCTCCGAATATCATACATAATTATCCCCCGTGAAAACGAGGGGATATAGGGTTGAGCTTGTCCGTCTGTCCGTCTGTCCGTCCGTCCGTCTGTCCGTCCGTCCGTCTGTCCGTCCGTCCGTCTGTCCGTCTGTCTGTCCCGCTTGATATAGGGTACTTTGTCCACGCGAGTTTGGGATGAAGGAGTTGAAAATTGTCGATTCTAGAGCACTTTAAAAATTGACGATTTTAAACTTTTTGTCAGATGCCAAGCACTTTGTCCACGCGAGTTTTGGATGAAGCAATTAAGCTATACCTTTCAAATGTTATTCTCGTATAAACTGAGGTCTGAAGTCGTGCCTCGTTAAGGTTTTATCTGGATCGGTTGAAAATTGTCGATTCTGGAACACTTTGAAAATTGTCGGTTTTAACATTTTCACCCGATGTTAAGTACATGTGCACGCGAGTTTAGTATGAAGGAATTGAGCGAGAGATTTTTTATTTAATACACATATAAACCAAGGTCTGCAGTCGTGCCTGGTCATGGTGTCATCTTGATCGGTTAAAAATTGTCGAAAATAGTTCGTCATTTCCAAAGTTATTTTTAGTAAAAACTGACCATCCTGCATATACGCATTGTTAAAGTTCACGGGGGATCCAAGGTCACTGACCTTCTAGTTTTGATTGTGAAACATGCTGCAGGGTCTTGGCTTAAATTTAATATACGTTTAAGAATACAAAATAAAATGACTTTGTTGACAAAATTAGTTCACGGTTTGAAAGGCAATGATCGGCCAAGCGTCTACATTAAAGACTGCATTGCCAAACGGACGTTGCTCGTTATGAAATTAACCAATTGAAATACAAAAAAAAAAAAAAACACAATAATGATTACAAAATACAATCAATTTGTCAACAGAATTAGTTCATGGTCTGGTGGATACGGACCGGTCAAGCGTCTACATTGAAGACTGCATTGCAAAACGGACGCCGCGCCTTATGAAATCAACCAATTAAAATGCAGTAATAACATAAACAAATACTTATGAATTTTATCAACAGAATTAGTTCATGGTCTGGTGGATACGGACCGGCCAAGCGTCTACATTGAAGGCTGCATTGCTAAATGGACGCCACTTAACAAATACAAATACAACAATAATTACAATAATAAATTCAATAATAAATACAAAATACAATCAATTTGTCAACAGAATTAGTTCACGGTCTGGTAGATACAGACCGGCCAGGCGTCTACATTGAAGAGTGCATTGCTAAACAGACGTCGCTCCTTATGAACTTAACCAATTGAAATATAATAAGAATATAAAAATACAAGTTGAAGTATTTTGTCAACAGAATTAGTTCACGGTCTGGTAGACACGGACCCGCCAAGTGTCTACCTTGAAGACTGTATTTCAAAACTTACGCCACTCCTTATGAAATTAACCGATTAAAGTACAATAATTATAACAAGATACAACTATTTTGTCAACAGAATTAGTTCACGGTCTGGTAGATACGGACCGGCCTTGCGTCTACATTGAAGACTGCATTGCAAAACGGACGTCGCTCTCCACTGTACTTAGACTTGTGTGTCTCCAGTCATGCGTCAATAATGGACTCAAATCCAAGGTGCTCGATTTCTACAAAAGGGAAATCATACAGGTAGGTGAATGGAATTTAGCAAAACAAAACAGTAATATATGATGTTCTTTACACATGTATATATGTAGTTCGGTAAATAAATGATAAGTGTGTATGGTCGGTCTGATTGAGTGAGATCATACAGGTGCGTTATGGTTAGGTCTTTAAGTTTTGGTTATGGTAATGTGAATGGCTCGATGATGTTCGGTAAATAGTGGGTAAGCCGGTATGGTCAAGTCCAAGGTGCTCGATTTATACAAAGAGAGAGGAATAAATACAAAATAAATGAAGAAGCTGTAGTGTATGTCACAAAACAAGTGTTATATGTTTATGGTAGACGTGCTAATCAGTTATTGAGTCACCCCCAATCAGTTTTTGGGTCACTTACTATTTGTCACAGAAACAGCATTTAAAAACAGTTTTTTACAAACACAAAAAAAAAAAAAAACACTTAAGTGTTCATGATTTCATTTGTTATGTGAAAAAAGTATATTTCATGTTTTTTTTACCTATTGAAAATAGTGAGTGACCCAAAAACTGATCATGACTCAAAAACTGATTTCTCCTACTTCTATGTTTTTTTAGTCGTATGGCTACGAACACCTTCTGACGCTACAAAACCTAGAGAAAGTTGGTCTTCTTCGGTTACAAGCAGGCAACCGAACTTTTCCTGCTCTCAAGAAACAAATGAAACTCGTGGTCGACGAGGTCAATGAACAGGTTAGATTATAAGGTCAAAAGGTGAATGAACAAGTCTATAATTAGGTCAAAAGGTCAACTAGTTAAATTAGGGAATATTTATCGACAAAGCATTTAATTGATGTTTTGAAGAAATTATTATAGGGGCTTTTTGCACCCGTTTTTACTTTTACCAAAGTATTAACGTTGTAAATATGCAAATTGAATAAATTATTGCTGTACAAAGCATGCAATCATTAATAAAACAAAACAAGGCCATATATTATGTTCATTATTCTAGGTACCTGTATTTACACCTCAATATAACATTTTTAAAGCTTTTTCCCTTTCATGTCTTTGTCTTTCATATATATCCTCTACCCCCTTTCCAATAGACACCCAGTGATATAGCCTACGTGTTCAGCGGTTACGCGCCCTTAAGTGTCCGTCTAGCCCAACTTCTACACCGGCCCGGTTGGCGCCCTATAACTGATTCACTCAACCTACTGCCCGGACCAAGGGTCGAGGAAATTCAGCAATTGCCCGTGGCCCTAAGGCGCAGGCGTAAGTAGTGCAACTAGGGAAAAGGGAGAAATCGATCGTTTGATACATGCATATCCCCGATCTACATCGGTGTCTCTAAGGCGTCGTGTATTGCTTTATTATAAATCTGTCAATCTTATTTATTTAGAGATATACGTATGTATATAAATCCGTTGATTAAAATTTTTATTATAAAATTTTATGTTTCATATGCAATGTTACATATATGTTGTATCGTTGTTGTATCAATATATTTAGGAATATGATATATTAAAGAATAATGTCTTTAAGGTCCAATTTCTATTGGTTCTAGGAAACGACAAATATTAGGTCCAATCCCGACGTCTTATAATAATAAATGTCAATTGATTATTGCGTTTAAAAGTTAATCTGTATATTTTGTTTTCGGTTGCAGGAAATTCATCGAGTTCTCTTGGTTCTACGGGTGGCGAGCAGAAGGTGACTCTCGTCTTCTTTGTGGGCGGAGTGACGTTCGCCGAGATTTCTGCTCTTCGGTTCCTGTCCAATATGGACGATGGTGAGAAAAATCGGGGTCTTGAAGGGATGTGGGAATGTTGTCTTTTGATATTTCTCTCTCTCTTTCTATCTCATTCTCACTCTGCCCTTTTTAATTGCTTATACACACACACTCTCTCTACATGTAGCCATACATTGTATATCTTGCTTTTTTGAATAACAAATGTTTCGTTATTGGATATTTTTATCCCCCGTGAAAACGAGGGGATATAGGGTTGAGCTTGTCCGTCTGTCTGTCCGTCCGTCTGTCCGTCCGTCTGTCCGTCTGTCCCGCTTGATATAGGGTACTTTGTGCACGCGAGTTGGGTATGAAGGAGTTGAGCTAGAGGTTTCAAATTTTATACACGTATAAACCAAGGTCTGAAGTCGTTCCTCGTCAAGGTTTTATCTCGATCGGTTGAAAATTGTCGATTCTGGAACACTTTGAAAATTGTTGATTTTAAACTTTTTTTTTCAGATGCCAAGCACTTTGTGCAGGCAAGTTTGGTTTGAAATAATTAAGCTAGAGCTTTTAAATTTTAAACACGTATAAACCAAGGTCTGAAGTCGTGCCTCGTCAAGTTTTTATCTCGATCGGTTGACAATTGTCGATTCTGGAGCACTTTGAAAATTGTCGATTTTAAACTTTTTTTTTTTCAGATGCCAAGCACTTTGTGCAGGCGAGTTTGGTCTGAAGCAATTAAGCTAGAACTTACTAATTTAATACACATATAAACCAAGGTCTGAAGTCGTGCCTTGTCAAGTTTTTATCTCAATCGCTCGAAAATTGTCGATTCTGGAGCACTTTAAAATTTGTCAATTTTAAACAAATTCTCAGATGCCAAGCAATTTGTGCACGCGAGTTTGGTCTGAATCAATTAA
>LQRL01090880.1:18249-33793 GCA_001703475.1 Hydroides elegans
AGCGATTAAAAAAACCTCGGTATGAAAAGAAAATATACTGGATGTCAAAAACGGGATACACCGTCAATAACCATTGTTATAAATATATTTTGTCCCATAAAAAAGTATGTGTTGTGGCTTGCGGGATATCATTTCTTATTTTCCAATCAATGGTACTTATTGGCAATTTTTTTATGTTTTATTATATCTACATTTAGTATATTGTTTTCAAAGCAAACCCTTGTGAAAATGGAGGGACCTATTCGACGGGAGAAGATTCTGATTCTTGTGTTTGCTTGGCTGAATTCACTGGCGAATTCTGCGAAACAGGTAAAATTATGTAAGAAAAAATAAAATTTTGAGCAAACGCCCTTCTTTGGGCTAATATAAAAGCGTTTCGGTCGTTCCTATTCGTCAACGTAGAAAAGACGTTTCATCGACGTCGCGTCCGTGGTGGACGTAAAAATTACGTTCTTCGGACGCCGAGGCGTGAAATGACGTCCGAAAAACTTCATACAGATTCAAAGTATATAGTTCTCTCAATGTCACGTCAAATTGCGACGTCCTATGGACGCATTATGGACGACCCTTGCTGGGTGGGATCGATTTAATGTGTCATTCATTTATTTCCTAAAATATAAAGATCTTAGAGAAATGCCTTACAAATTATTTAGGCTCGTTATCTACCCAGTAAACATCTCATATGAACTCATTATTTTGGAATTTCATCTAATAATTATTGTCATATGAGGTATATGGAAGCACTTATATATAACGTCAGGTCACACTCTGATCCTCAGTTTAGCTCACATCATAAGAGTCGGAAATCAAAAGGCCATCCTGGTTACACGGATGGTGACTAGAAGCGACATATTTTCGTTTTTAAATATTCATTATAGAACAGTTCTATGAAGTGAATGAAACAGCAAGATAAGCTGCCCTCCATTTTTTAGTTAGTACGCGATACGTTTTTGTTGCCATTGGCTATATAACACGGCACAAACTTTAATCACCAAATAGGAAATTTACTAACCACACTCACGCTATTTTTACAATGTGCCCATGCTCTCTTAAAAAAATATCACAATAACAAGAAATCAATTTGCAATTAAATCGCATTTATTTTTTACAGCACGCTGCGTCATCGACTATAGATGGGATCGCAATGCCGTTCACGGCCTTATTGTCGGTGGCCCGGGATCCAGCAATCCACCTGACTATTGGTATTTTGGCACTTATGCGGATGATGACTATGCACTATGTGCTGAGATGTGTCTGCGGCAGGAGGGCTGTGAGGCCGCGGTTCTACATCTTAGCACGTTCTATGGGATTGAGTGGAGAACGATGTGTTACGGGAGAGGGGCAGGTTCCACATTGGCATACGACTTTGACATCGTTTCAGCACTGATATGGTGTTCATGTAAGATTCAAAAGTAGTTTTAAATATTATGTGGTATTCTAAATATGGCGTTGAATTTGATATAGATTTATAATTCATGTGTAAAATGGCAGTTTTGAATTTTCAAATGACCACTTAGATTCTGCAAGATTGAATAATATATCCTATAATCGTTTAGATATATTTTATACATCGTTTATTTGAAGTGTACATTTGATTGTGGAAAAGCTGTCATTTGTCAAAAAAATATCATTGAACAAATTGATTGAATAATACAATGATTTAAAAAGGAACTCTCACTTTTTTTTCATTTATTTGTGCATTTTTATGTTTTAAATTCCAGACTATTTTCTTTGTGTTAAGTTAAGTAGCCAATATAATATTTTAGAATAATTGCTTTTTTTTCAGAATTAATGGTTTGTTGATGAAGAAGAATCCGCAATCACACATTCTCAAAGCTTATTTTAAATCCGCATCAAGAAGCAGTTTTGGAATTAATACTTCAGTTTTGCTAGAAAAATATTTTTAATGATGTTAGAAATAAGTAGTTTCTTAAATAATTTAACCCCCATAACTTGGGGTTTAGCCTCAAATAATTATGGTTCACGAATCTTAAATTGAAATTATGTGTATTATTGACATAGACCAGAAAAAGGATTATCCATGAGTTGAGGCATGAACTAAACTTGTGGATAAATTGGCTTATTTCCACTACATTATTGAATATAATTCAATAAAAGATTTTGGTCAAATTCAATATTGTTTTATATTTACTAAGAATATGCTATCCATTTAACGACATGAATAGCCAAAATACCTCAGTATGACATCTTGTCGACATCATGGTGGCGAAGATTAGCCAAAAAAGTTCGAAAAATTCTAAAACAACATTTATTCTACAAAACTTAATCGGCTATGCCATCAAGACATCACATCTACATAACATGTTTGAAATCATCAGAACATCAGTTTTGGGGTCACGGGCTAGCTTAATTTAGCTAAAACCATTAGGTAATCAAGGATCACGGTTGCATAATTTTTAGGTCATGCTGATGTCATAACCTTTTGTTCAATTTTCGTTCCTCGTGAAGATGACACAATCAAATAGAAAACAACTTTTATACTTAGCTTAATTTGATATTTCAGCTAAATCCGCTTTCTGAGATGAGCCTAGATGTACATTCCATGTATGAAATCATTAAAATTCGACAGAGGCAGTTAAGATAATTATTGATGATAGGCACAATTTGGAACAAAATGAACAAGTACCTTTAACAACATTACAACTACGATAGGCAACACAAAAGGATTGAGAACATTTCGAGCCAGCTGGGATGTTTTCATTTTCTAGCCCACTCGAAACAGAAAATTATCACCTCTTTTGGAAATTGAAATGTTAAATATAGCCAAAATAGCTATCATATATTGCAAATAACGGTTGATTAGATAATGCAAGCAACATTTATCTATGAATATAAGTATTGTCACTGCACAAAACAAGCACTTAGAGATTATATGAAAGGGTCTTCCGCGGGATGCTCAAATTAAGAAATCACACCGTATATTTTCGAATCGTCAAACCAGCAGGAATCTGGTACGAAACACGGTTTTAGGAGAACAGCTCGTGAGGTGTTCTTAATGGATCAAAGAAACGCACATTTTAAGACATGTGATAATAAATACATTTATTGGAATTGTATCAGGTTTTATTGCTATTGTTGTCTCAGCACTGAGCAATCAAATACATTAATTCATGTTAAAAATACGCCGGGTTTCGAAAATGTAAACTACCCAACGGAATTCCACAAAAAAACAGTTTTTGTTTGAAGCTGTTATAACATAATTGTGCATCATTATTTTTTTTTCAAACTCACGTTTTAAGCCATGTGAGGAATCATGATTTTATGGGAATCGTATCAGGTTTCATTGTTATTGTAGGCCCAGCACTGAGCAATGAAATAAATAAATTTATATAAAAAAATACGCCGGGGGTCTGCACAACGGAATGTGACAAAAACAGTATTTGTTTTTAAAAGCTTTTGTAATAGAATTGTGTATTTTTATATCATGTCTTAGTTTTATTTAGAGAAATTGTTACTTTTTTAAAAAAAAACAAAGCATGACATTAATTTTTGTCAGTTAGCCTTTGCGAAGCTGGTCCATGCAGTTTAAAAAAAAAACAGGATATAGTTCGGAATTATCTAATCTAAAAGAACCACATCATTCATTTGGTATATATGTATAGAATGAACATGGTTTTAAAATTTAAATTATAGAAATAGAATTTATTTATAAAATTGAAAAAGATTAATAGCAATCAAATGCATCTAGCAGCGAGTTGTGTGATTTTATTTATTTGCCTTGTTTCCACAATGGCAAACAATTATTTTTCGATCATCCAAAACAGTCGAGTTCGTGGTAGCTATATTCACCGGCAGTCAGTTAGATCAAAAATTGAATGCGCTATCTTAACTGAAAGCAATGCCAATTACCGGGTTATGAATATTGAACGTATGCCGAATGGTGTTCTGGAATGTTCGGCAGTCGAGTCCGACACATTAAATAGTCGGATCATCTCAGTTCCAAATGCAAAGGTTTTGAGTAAGTATCATATATATATGGATAATATTCAGCATATTCAGAGACAATATTTAAAAAAAAACTACTATCACTTAAATAATATATGCATGTTTCTCTGAGCTGTTAAAATCACATGCTTTTTATTTAAACCCGATTGTTTTGTTTAGTCGAACTACCGGTTGAGTCCAAGTTTATTAACTGTGCAGAACATAAGCACCACCTTTTCCTAATCATAAAATCTTAAATATTGCAAAATAAACAAACATATTTTAAAATCTATAACAACTATAAAATTCCGATGTGTCCCAATACAAGTACCAACAACCTTAAATGCAACCTTATACAAATTCAATAATAAGTATCAAGTAATAAGTGTAACCATACGTGTACCCCATTACAAGTATAAAGAGCAGCTAGTGCAACCTTCAGTGCCAACAACCTTAAACTTAGTTACATTCTATTATATGTATCAACAGCCTAAAGTGTGACCATACGTGCACCCTATTACAAGTATAAAGAACTGCTAGGGCAACCTTAAATGCATCCTTTTAAAAGTATAAATAACCTTAAACGCAACCTTAAGAACTTTCAATCATAAGTACCAACAACCACAAGGGTAACAATACGTGCACCACATTAATATGTCTAATAAATGTTATTTCATATCAATATAGTTATATCATTTTTGATAATTATATCCTTAGCATAGCCGTTCATAACCTACTCCAATTCATAATTACTAAAAAAAGTATATTTTTTTAAATGTATTTCATGTATTTTGTATTATTAAATGTATCATGTAGTTTAGCCTCGGACGAGTGCTTCTCAAATCCATGCCAAATTAATGGAACATGCATAGACGCAATCTAATCGTTCTCCTGTGTTTGTGATCCTGATTTCGTCGGAGAACTATGTGAAAACGGTATGGCTCACATTAATGTTTCTCGGTATGACGGTTTATTCATCAATTCTTTAATATCGCCTATAAACAAACACAATTAAAAACTTTTAGAAATATCGCTTCTATGCAATAAAACATTTTTGATTCGCAAGGAGCGACAGGGTGTTTACTTGGAAAAAGTCCTACAACGAAAACAGTTCAAATCGCAAGGACTACTTGCAAACTTGTTGTGCCCCCCGTTATTTGTAAATAAAACAGTTCCTAGAAACTATATAAACATAATATTGATATCGGCATTTATAAAAGAGTTTAAAATGTAGGGCATACCAAAGTAAAAACAATCATAAAATAAATAGTTCAATAGCCAATTAAAACAGTAAGAGAAAAGCAAGTCAATAAATACCAGGCAACCATTGTCCTGCAAGAAATATAAAAATTGATTGGGCTTGTGGTGTTATGGTTTCTTTATACCATAACACATTATCATAACAAATCAAGTATTTTTTTACAATTTCACTATTTGCTTTATATTGCTAATTTTAAAGTAAACTTAAAAGAAAATAGTTTGAAGAAACCTATTTGAAGAAAATGAGATAATGAGAGAGAAAGAGAAAGACAGACAGACAGAGAGAGAGAGAGAGAAAAAAATAGAGAGAGTATTAGAATATATGTTGTTAATTATTTCTGCTTGGCTAAAAGCATGTATAATCATCCTTAAAATGTGTTAAACATATGGATAAAACACGAATGCCTCTTTCCAAATATGTTTGATGCTTAGAAAAGAATATTTTCTAAACCAGTTGCCCAAGAAACTTGTCCTGCTATGATGCCAATATATTAAAATGTTTTGAAAATATTATTTTTACTTGTTTTATGATGATGTAAAATCATCATAACTATTGTTAACACTATTTTGCTTAATTAAATTAAAAATTGAAAATACGGTTTGTCCATTATTCTGGAGACCGAGGGGCACCTTCAATCATTTCACTGACATTTTCTCTTTGGCAAATATCAAACTACAGATACTTTAGCAAACAATCCTTTAAAAACTGTATATGGTTCTATTCACAGACCGATGCTATATGGACTACATGTGGGATCGTAACGCAGTTTCTGGCCTCGTCTTTAACGGGCCTCTCTCAAGCCATCCACCAGACTATTGGTTCTTTGGTACATTTGCCGATGAAGACTATGAACTCTTCGCCGAGATGTGCCTGCAGCAAGAAGGGTGCGAGGCCTTTGCGCTTCATCATGTTGGAACGCCTGAGTACGCCAATCAGTGCTATGAAAGAGGTCCCGGCACAACTATGCTTGAAAACACAGATATGGTGTCTGGGGTGAAAGTTTGTTTGGGCAAGGTCTTATTCGAATATAATCCATATATTTTGGTATATACATATAATTAAACTTATGCAGACTAATTAGTTTAAGTAAATCATTCAGGCCCGAACTCAAGAGTAGTCTCTCTGTCTGTCTGTCCGTCCATCTGTTCGTCTGTCTTCGCTTTCTTTTACGGGCCAGAACGTTTAAATGTAAGGTAATTGATACTTTTTTATATGCTCAAACGAAAAGTCGTGACGTGTATATGTACCTTTTGACACTTTTGACCGGCTACCGGAAGTTGATCCAAATTGGCCAAAGTTGGCAAAGAACGGTTTTAAAAATTAAACTTGTACGGGCTAAAGCTTTAGAACGTAAGATCATAGAGACTTGGTTATAGGCCCAAATGGAATGACTTGACCTATAGATGTGTCTATTGACACTTTCGGCCAAATTAGGCTACCGGGATTTGATCGAAATTGACCAAGTTGCCATCAAAGAATTGGTAGATTTGGTGGATTTTATATGAAGCAATGGCCTATACGTTTGACGTTAGCATTATATAATTGCAAAGCTTTTTAGCAAGGGCATATTACACTCATTTCGATTATAAAATTGTGCATTTATACGTTTCAATATTTAATTATTGTACAGCAATTTAAACGAGAAAAAAAGTTTCAAATTCAGTTTTCCATATTTTGTTTTTAGATTGAGGCAGGACGATCGCTCAACAAATATGCGCCATATGTAATTTTTACTTTTAAAACGCCGGATCATCAGCATCATATAGAAATAATCGGATAAAGTCTATTTCATGTTAGAACCTGTGTTTGGGACATATTCAGGATGCATGTATATTCATGATATATCACAAATGTTGGATCCGATAATATTTGTGTATAAACAAATATACACTATTTTCACTCAAATTTATGTGTTAATTCGTTAATCAGAACGATATTCGATTTGGGCAATGTTAGCTAATTCTACAAAATGGCCGTTGTTGTTTAATTTTGAAATTTCAAATTTTAAGGTGTGTATTCAATGTTACTTTGATAATTATAACTATGATTTTATTTTCATTGCAACATGGAATGTTGAATTATGTACATAAAATAAAAACATGCAAACATATAACAGTGGTATTAAGATATTATACTAAATTATTTATTGAAATATTTTCACGTTTTTACTTGATCTCATTGAAAAAACCTATGCATAGTTTATCTCTTCTATCTTCCCATGTATCTAAATTCAGTTTTGATAGACCATCTGAATTAATTACCGAACGGAAATATAATGTGAATCGCTCTCTTTTGATTTGTTTCTATCTGTTACTTCTGTAGTAGCGTTAGACTAGTCGCCCATACCGGACTCGCCCCTGATGATTTCAGCTTTTATAAATAAAATAGTGGTTTTCGTGCTTTTTGTAGTTAATCGTCAGTGTTGTGATCCCACTTAAGATCGTCTTGAATGGTGATCCCCGCAAGTTTAGCCTGATTAACCTTGTCTATCTCGGTATTGTTTATTTTGATAGGGCTAAATTGTGGACGTGGTCGTGAGAAATAAATAGTCAGTTCGTGAGTCTTGAGTACATTTAATCCCATCTGGTTTTCCGTTGTCAACTCGTTTATCTGGTTTATGTTCTTTTGTATTGTGGAAACGTAGTTTTTCTTCATTATTTCAAATGGCGTACCATCATCTTCGAATTTGAATATCGGATGGTATGCTTTTAGGTCGTCGATCATCAGAATGAAGGCTTCCAATCCGAAAATTGCCCCATGGACATCTCTAACCCTGTAAAATTGCTAGCCATCAGATTTAACAAGGGCATGAATCTTGCACTTGTTTAGCAGTCTGGAGTGATATATGCGATCAAATTCTTTGCGCAAAATCCAATAATGCGACACGAACTGATGTACCCTGGGTATCCAGCGCCTTATGACATATATCTAGCATCTTTACCAACGTGTGGGTAGTCGATACACCTTGCGCGTTTACGAACTGGAGGTCGCCTATATGGTCCCCTATGGCTTTTTTACCCAGGGGGCTATGATACGCTCCAGTTCCTTTGCAAGGAGGGATGTTAACGATACCGGTCGTAGATCGGATTCGATTTTTTGCGATGGTGTCTTTTTAGGCAATGGTGTTATGTAGGCACTATTCCTCAAAACGCCAACGTAAGAGTTTGCGCAAGGTTGCACGGAGCCTTTCTTCATGTTTTTGATTACAGGAGAACTCGTTTCCAAAACCAACTCGCCCCGCTTTGTTACCAACTCGACCCTGGAGAGAACTCGTCCCATAACAAGCTTTGTTCATTTGGATATCTCGTCCTCAAAAATTATTAACCCCCTTTAGCTTGGCGTTCAAATTCCAAATCGGTGTTGGAAGCCTTCATTTAATCAGTCGTTTGATTCTTACATATATACATATCGTTGTAATAAACATGTGCTTGATCCGTCGAACTCTTTTATGATTCAATGAATCAAAATATTGTATTGTTTTCGTTTGAAATGAAATAATTTGAAATCAGTAATATATATTAACATCACTTATGATTTTTACGAAATTCACAGAAAATTTAATTAAACCAATTGTATTTTCTTTGAAATGTTTTATCAATCACACAAAAAAATCACAAGTACTTGTCCTAAAAAGAACTCAAGAATGTCTATATAAAAAGGCAGAAAAGAAACGATATAACACTAACACGATTCCAAATATAAACCAAATCAAACTTCCGGTGTCGATTTCGAAGCAAAAAATAGTGTTTTGTCCTCAAATATATGACCTTAGACCGCTTTTTCATTGCAAAAAAATTCTTTATTTTCTTAACAATTTTTGCATTATCTAAAAAAATAAAGCAATGATCCAAAAACTTATGCTTGTTCACGATATAAAAATTTTCCGTATAAATATTTTTTTTAGTTTTGGCGATGTTTTATCACTTTAGCCCTTCGAAATTGTTTTTTTTTTATAAACTAATCGCAATTATCTACAATTATTCATTCAATATCTTATACTTGATCAAACAATTTCACTACTGATACTGGCTGCAGCTTTATTTCAATTTAATTATAAATATGAAAGCAGTCCATCAGTTCATTTCTTAGTTATATAGTTGATGAAACTACACAATACATGTTATGCATACATGTTATTCAACTTATGATAATGTCATAAAGTTATCTATTAAAGGCTATAAACCCTTTTGGGGGCGAGTTGGTTTTGGGGCGAGTTGGCTTTAAGGATGAGTTCTCCAGTAAACGTTTATTTTTCTATCGGGAAACATTAATTGTCCCCGTTCCTCGGTGTGAATGAGTGCACACAAGCAAACACACATAAATTTATCAGATGCATATATAACATAATACATGCACTGTTTATTCCAGGTAATTCCGCTTTGTAAATCACATTTTATACTGTTTCAAATACGTTTTGTATATATCGCAAACGAAAAACTGGAAAACCCTCTCAAGTTTATAGGTCATAAAATCAGTGTTGAAATATGCTGCTGACATTTTATGATTCCAAAAAAGACCCTTAATCAGCTTACTTAATTATATGTAAACTTTCCAAAAAATGTTGTATTATGATAATGTGGTATTTGACATACATTCATGCTGGATTGTGTTTATATAAGTATCATATGAATTCTGACAGCTCACCAAAAGTTATGAGAATATTTTCATGAACAATTCCATCCTAGAGCTTTTCAGATGCAACTGATACGATTATAAGAAAGAGAACATGTACATTTTCCAAAGCATCTCAAACATAAATTATGGTAAATGGGATTTAGTATAGAGTCTATAGGATAAAGGAAAGAATGTCAAGAAATCAGGTCATAACCAAACTGTTTTACATGATTTATTCAAAAATATATCGCAAGCTATAAACATGGATACCTTTTCGAAATTGAGGGAAATAACAGGTTTAAAGAAATCATATTTACAAGCGAAATTCTCCCTCGTAGCTTATTATAAAAAGATCAATTTATATCTTACCCGTGTTTAGAAACACATACATCGTCGCAACGTCTCAAACTTTATCCGCATGTAACACATGACAAAACCTAATTAGCATCGTAGTTTAATAGCCTTATCGCCTCCTTTAATGGAAACAGTGACAGCGACATACTTTAATTAAGACAAACAATAAATTGATTTAATTGCTTTAATTTGCAAGTTCAAACCCCATAATGTATTCTTTGGTTCCTGGAGTCTTCTCAAAATTTACTTGTGTGAAAATCGGAAATTTTGGGTTTCGTAGAAAAACCAGCAAAAACAATAGTTTATGCTTCTTTTATTTAGTTTATATCATTGTCTTAGTTATTGATGCGCGCAAAATTTTCTATAAAAGATGTGTTATCAAAGAGCACGCATCAGTTGCAACTTACAAAGGGCATTTAGAGGACTAGATACATTTTCATGTGAGTATACTCTGAATTAAATTCTAGGTTATGTGTCGCAAAAGAACTTTTTAAACATGTTTGTTAATGAAGTTTGAACGAAAATTAAACAAGCGATTTTTCTTTGTCACCAAACTGCTGAAAGGTCAGCCATTGTTTCAAATAATCCACTCGACTGTTGTAGTTGGCCTCATATCCATGTACATATATATGGTTTTCATGTTATCATTTTGACCGTACCTTTTAGTACCCTATAAACAACAAATCCATTTACAAGACTAAATAATGAATAATGATAACAATAAATATTAAACAGCCTTACAACATAGATTTACGACTTAACGACGCAAAGCGAATAAGACGTAACTACCATCCCGCAATTGTCTACTTGCAGTTATTAGCGTATAAACGTTAACAATATCGACTTTTACTATGGGAATATGCCGTGCCATCTACATTAAGCTTTAATAAGTCAAGCCAATGTCTTAACATGACGTTATCAAGACATGTCATATGAAAATATGAGAGAGTGGAGGTCGGTGTTCCGCCGGAAGGGGGAGGGAGATACGGTTTTTCTCACCATTTACATCATTCCACTCGGCAAAACGTCAACGGACGTTAAGCAGACGCCCTACTTTGGGCCCGTATGAAGTTTTTCCGAAAGGCATTATTCGGCGCGCACGGAGAAAAATACATTGCATTTACGTCGCGTCCGAGTCTGACGCACGAATTACGTTCTACGGTCGCCCGGATGTCAAAAAGACGTCCGGAAGACTTTCAGATTTGCCCAAAGTAGGTCCTTCTCTCAACCTAACGTTCGAATGCGATGTAATATTGAAGACCCTTGCTGAGTGGGATGTTCTCAATTTTGGAAATTTTATTACTGTAACTATTTGGTTCGATATTTTGGGCAAATAATGATTATCGTTTAATATGTGGTTCAGCTATTCATTTTGCTTAAAAACCCCCAACTACTATGTTTCAGAAAACCTACCATCATGAAGATAGCTGTTCTGCTGATCCCCCTTTTCATTGCCATCAACGCCAGGAATACGAGACACAAGCGAGTGAGTTTATTTATTTTACGAAAGTAAATAGAATCCGTATAACGAAATATATTTCATTTCCAGCGAGTAAAAAGGTTTGAAGCATTAGAAAACCTTGTTTTATGTTACCTTTCAGATGATCATGAAACGTTTTTTTTTTTTACAAATAATATGTTATCGCTCAAAACTGCAATCGAATCGTTTCGCAAAAAAGGGAGTCAAATTGAATAATTCGTAGTCAAATTAAACAAACTTATATAAAGTAAACAAAGACAAATTATTCGTAGTTTACTCTTGTTGTTTTATCACCATGGACCTGGTTTGCTTATAAGATGAGACACAAAATAATGATAAATTAAGCATTTACAACTTATCGGCCAGTTTCCGAGGTGACGCTGAGCTGAGGTATTCGTCTAATAATGGTTAGGCAGACTCGATCGTCTAACAAGGTTTATAAAAATTGCAGAATGTGTACAGAAATTGCACATAAACTACTTTTTTATTAATAATATTAATATTTTTAAGCACATGTACATGTAGGTTAAAAAATTCACTTGTAGAAACTATTCAACTTTCTTTTCACTCGAAAAAAAATGTTTCAATCATATAAGGATTATATAAGGGTCTTTTATTTATCTGATATTCACTCAACGGTAGTAATTGAGAATAAAACAAGGGCAATTATCGCATGACATGTTGCGACCTACTGCATATTGAAGCAACGTTTTGCGTATATACCGTATTTAACCATACCAATATATAAATTCATTGATATATTACCAAAAGAAATAAGTCGTTGCGCAGATACTTTATGTAGGGATAATATTTAATTCAAAAGCATCATATCATTCTATTATGCGGCCGATGGTAACTACATTATTGATACTCATTTTATCATCATAACTGATAAAAGTTAACATTTCAATCGTTTGCGCTCTGTAGCATTTATAACGATTAAGACAATTTATTTGAATAATCTTGACTTGAGGGGATTTTTTCCATATGCTTAAATGATATCATCAAAAACGGTAAGGAAAACAGTAGCAAATGTTCAGGTCAAATTTATTCATTGTTTTATTTAAGTACCAGAAAATCAAAACGCTTATCTACATATCAAAATGACTGAACCATATATGTTACGAGAACAGCCATGCAAATGTAACGTAAATCAATTTTTCCTCTCTTCATTCGACGGGTCGAAATATAGAAAACATTAGTAAACGAAGTGTAATTTGGAATAGAAGTCTAACTGAAGAGTGAACAGAGCACTATGTGAGCGTCATGGCATGGGTAATTGGCGGGGTTACATATGCGATAAAAAAGCGTCGTTTTTCCGTGTCGTCTATGACATCCTTTTATGAGAAACTTAACATGTGTCTTGTAGTTGAAACAGCCTTTTCTTTACATATCCCTTTCTGCCAATGTATTCTTTATGGGAAACTAAGAACGCGGCTTTTTAAACGCGATGAGTGTCATGATATAACTTTGATTTCGTCTAACGGGCGTTTTCACGGATCAAACCAACATACACACCAATCTTTGATTTTGTTTTTTTTTTGTCCAACCCCTGCGACAGTTACGGTCGACTCGAGTACTGCAACTCGGTGTTGATTATGGTTTCAACTCAATGGCATATTTTATGGATTCCCATTTACATAAACGTGGACGACAGCCTTTACACAGTACCCTCAATCTAACCCTCACGCCTATCCATCTTTGCAGATTCAATATTTAACCATCCTTTAACATTGAAAGTGAATATTTCCCGTTTTCATCGCTGTTGCTTTGTTTTTTTAGTCCAACCCCTGCGATAGCTGCGGTCGACGCAAATACTGTAACACGGCCGACGGATGTGTTGCGTGCCTGGATGACTCCAACTGCACCGGAGCTCAATTCTGCACCCTGGATGGCATATGCGAACTATAGGACCTTCCCTCAGTCTAAACCTCAAAATGCGCCTATCCCTCTTTGCAGATTCACTATTTGACAATCCCATAACACTAAACGTTTCTATCTCCTTTTCATTCGTTTTTGCTTTTGTTTTTTTTTTAGTCCAACCCCTGCGACAGCTGCGGTCGATTCGAATATTGCAACGCGGCAGACGAATGTGTCGCGTGCCTGGATGACAGCCACTGCAGAGATCCAGGCACGTACTGCACCCTGGATGGCAAATGCGAGCTACCCTGCGGCGGTTGCAACCCGGACGAGCACTGCAATCAAGCCACTGGCAGCTGCGTCAAGTGCCTGGATAACAGTCATTGCAGTGGCGACCAAGTTTGCATCAAGGAACAATGTGAATTTCCATGTGGTGGTTGCGGGTCTGGGGAATATTGCAATGACGTCACTGATAATTGCGTGGGGTGCCTGGATGATGATCATTGCAATCCAGGGCAGCTGTGTGGCGTGGATGGCAAATGTGATTATCCCTGTGGGTGTAGCTGGGATGAATATTGTGATTCTGTGGAGAATTGTGTAAAGTGTCTTGAGGATGCTCATTGCAAAGGGAGTGAGATGTGTATAGATGGGGATTGCAAAGAGGAAGATGGCAGCAATGAATCGATGTAGTTTAATTTTGAATTTGAATTTCAAGTTTTACAGGAGCATGGTGGATTGAGTTTTGAAAACTGTTTTAAAAGCGTATTAAATTGTTAATTTGAGTTTCAAATAGCAAATCAGAGAGCAAATTTATTGGGCTGCTTTGTTTCACAACTTTATGTATATGTAAAACAATTTGTTAAGAAGATGTGCTATACAGTAATGAGTCGATGTAGATTTACATGTTGTGTATTTATTTGAGTGAATATCTAATAGTTTAGATAATCCAAAACGAATACCCATTTTAAAGCACAAACGGAAGATTAATAATGTTGCTAGGATGCTTCAGCTGTAGTTTATATAATATATAAATTGCAAATTAATCTAAATTGTATGTACCGTCTTTTTATGCTGAATTGTCAATCCCTTGGTACCTTTTTACTTTGTGATTCGTGATTTTATAAACTGATGTTTTAATTTATTGCCTGAATTCCATGATATGACATTTTAATAAAATAGAATATTATAAAATAAAGAATATTATTTTGCTGTCCTGATAACCGGTTCTGGCAACCAAGGGGACAAATCGTAGTTTTCTGAGGCATCCTTCATGGGCACTGTTACCGTTTAACGCAACAAGCACCAATGCGCATGAACGATTTTCCTATAAAGAATAAATTAGAAAAACAACGGTATGTCCGGGCTTTAAAGGGTTATATCCGTTTCAAAGTGAGTTCAATTAAGGCATGTTGAACGGAGAGCGGCAATTAGCTGTAGTGGCAGCGGTTTTATATATTCTTCGTATGACTTAGTCAAATATTTAATCTTATATAAAACATATTAGACCCGCTGCCGCTCCGTGCCGCTTCCCGTTTAAAAAAGGCCCTTGCTGTAAGGATTCAAATGAAAGAAATATTGTTTTTGGAAACAAACAATTATTTCACATCATGCCAAATAAACTGTTTTGGCTCTTTTTTAATGTAATAAGACACTGTGTGACAATGTTCTATAACTGAGTTCGCACAATTTCCCTTACGGATACACCGATGTACCCACACGAATTCAAATCTGCTTGTTTCTTTTGTACGTAGAGTCTATGGTAAATGCATAACGCACATTTCAAAATGCGAATTCGAATATGTAATGCAAAAACCATATAACTTATATACACTCGACTAGTTAAATAGAAAAAAAACTATAACACTTATATACAAAAGTTAAAACCCTGAATATGGTTTTCTATGCAAGAGACGAAATCATTTTTTTTTTTGCAATTACTTCAACAATACCTTATTGAGTCCCTCCTTATACGTAAAAAACTTTAGCCATTATTTATTCGTTGAGCCTTCAAGCAACCTAGATTATTTAGA